>JAPXFQ010002078.1:0-117661 GCA_028564705.1 Apricaphanius iberus
CATAACTGTGTATATAGTTGATGCTGCTAGAATGCTGATGCTGGAAGTGGCTAAGAATTCATCTTTGGTTAAGAACTCACCTTACATGGGTACGGTTTGTAATAAGGCAAACCATTTTTAAATCTGTTCATATTTCATTGAGTTAAGAGTATTTTTATGGAAGATCATTCACCTTCCATCTGTTAGCATAGAGAATTGCTGGTCAGTTGACTGATGGAAGAGGGGGGCCATTTAGCTATGCTGCTGAATCCTGCTTGTATCATCTAGTGTTTTTATATATCTATGCCTCATCCCCTCGATCTTCGACCCTTCCCTCATCCACTTATACCTGACTATCCGTGAATTATCAGTCTGTTTAGTTCTGTACTGATACTGGCTTGATGATCCTGGGATTCTTGTTGTAATTTGAAATAGTTTGACATTAAATTAAACTTTTCTTTGTGCCTGGGTCCTCCACACAACTCGTGACAGACGGACCAACCAAATGGACCCAGTAACAGAAGAAATATTGATGCTGCTAGAATGCTGATGCTGGAAGTGGCTAAGAATTAATCTTTGGTTAAGATCTCACCTTACATGGGTGTTACACTGGCGTTATATTGCCCCTGAGTTAGTCCAACGAGGTTCGTGTTGGGCTTCCCCTATTCTTCTCCAGTGGGACAACGATGCCCTCTTTGTTGTAATTACCATACCTCAGTGCTACCCCTCACCATGTCTTCCGGGCCATAGAGCCTGCTCCTCATCAGAGTCTCCAAACACCGGTCCCGGCTCCAGTTATGGCTCCTCATTAAAATCTACAAGCTCCAGTTGCAGATCCCTGTTGGACCCTCTAAATTCCTTAACCAACTCCTCAATTTCCAGTTCCTTAAGTTTCTATCCTGGTGCCACGATAGCCCCATGTTTTAAATCCGGTACCAGTTCTTATGCCTCATGTTCCTGTCTCAGTGCCTCAAGTTCCTGTTCCCAATGTTACAATGCCCAGTTGTCTGTGCCTTCCAAGGTGATTGAGGCTGATCCACCCCAGCTCCCATTGTCTGTGCCTAATGAGGTGATCGAGACCGATCCTTAACAGCTCCAGTTTTTTCCACCTTCTGAGGTGTCTAGAGGCAATTCGTCCCAACTCCTTAGGTTTGATCTTGAGCCAGATTGTGAGATCCTTTTCCACAGATCTCAAACTCACCTTTGTGGATACCTTTGCCTTAAGCACCCAGTTTTTTACCTTAATGGGTTGTTTCATTGCAAACATCCGGCTCTGTTCTAAGCATCTTTCCAGCATCATGACCTGTATCTTTGCCGGTGTGCATAGCACGCATCTTGTGGGTTCTTTCAGCAGCACATTTTTTTTATGAGTTCCATCACCCAGAAGGGTGACTCCTCAAATTGCAAAAAGAGAGACTTTGGTCCTTTGAGACTTTTGGAACTAAGTTTGTTAAATATTTAGTTTTTTTGGAACTTTTAAACTATTTTTGTTTTGTACCCAGCTTCCTGGTCCCCTGCCTTTCATCCTTTTTTTTCCTTGCTTGTGTGTCAAGTGTCATACCTTAAAGAGGGGAGTAATGTCCAGATATGTTTTGTTATCGGAAAATGAAAATATTTTTAAAAACAAAAGGATGAGAGAGATTCCTACAGATTTATGGAGGTTTTAATAAAGACTTGGTTGATCAAGCAAGGAGGAACAGCATTACATGGACCTGTGCAAAAACTGACCTGCTTCCCAACCACTAATACAGCCTTTTATAAATTCAGTCAACCTTACTACTATCAATATCATATCAGTAAACATTTCCCTTAGAGATAGGATGAGAAGCTCGGTCATCCGGAGGGGGCTCAGAGTAGAGCCGCGGCTCCTCCACATCGAGAGGAGCCAGTTGAGGTGGCTCGGGCATCTGGTCAGGATGCCTCCTGGACGCCTCCCTGGTGAGGTGTCCTGAGCACGTCCCACCGGGAGGAGACCCAGGAGAAGACCCAGGACTCGCTGGAGGGATTATGTCTCCCAGCTGGCCTGGGAACGCCTCGGGATTCCTCCCGAGGAGCTGGCCCAAGTAGCAGGTCAGAGGGAGGTCTGGGTCTCTTTGCTTAGGCTACTGCCCCCGCGACCCGACCCCGGATAAGCGGAAGGTGATGGATGGATGGATGGATGGAAACATTTCTTCAAAATGAGGACAGTAGACTTGCAGACGTCTTCGGATGATACAGAAGACACAATCTTGTAAAATGTCAGGACGTCCAGTGTACAGAGAGTCGTCTCCATGGCAACACAGGATGTAGGAATTTAATACAATTAATTTGACCTGATTTAGTATCATACCGTGTCATATAATCAGAATAATCACTATGTCATAATGAAATGGCATACAGTACTGTCAGTTTGAATAATAATAATTAAGAATAATTTATTCTTAATATAAAATGTCCCGTAACAGTTTTTATGCCTGTCAGCTATTAATTATGCTCCCTTCATGTCTCCAATATTTAGGGGTGGAGCTTTTAAAGAAATACTTCAAAAACTATTTTTATATTGACAGAGTCAGATTATACTAGTACGCTGCATTAGTATTGAAAGAGATCACTGACACAAGCTGCTTGGCCCACACTATTTTTGTTGAATGGAATTTTGTACTTTAACTGAGCAGTGCATCACTTTCGGGAAGCAGCGTTTGATTGGGAGATTATTCCATTACGCTGCATTATCGCAAAAGCCGTGTCTCAATAATATAAATAGTTTCCTAACAATGACCAACCGCTTTAAATACTTATCAGTCTGGTTTCCACGCTCATCACAGCACTGAGACTGTCCTCATCAAAGTTTTCAATGATATTTGCATTAATACAGACTGTGATAGAACCACAGAGTTAGTTCTGTTGGACCTCAGTGCAGCGTTTGACACTGTAGATCACAAAATAATACTACTACTATGTACCGATCCAAGCACTAAATAAATGCATTGAGCAAATCATAACTTTCTCCATCTGAATAGAAACAAAACTAAGGTAGTTATTTTTTGACCGAAAGAGGAACGATCAAATGTCAGCACACAGCTGGGGTGTAATCAATCTATGTGTAATAATAGACTCAGACCTAAACCTTCAGGGTCACATAAAGACAAGGTCAGCGTTCTATCACTTGGATAACATTTCTAGGATTAAAAGACTAATGTTACAAAAGAACCTTGGAAAAACTCATCCATGCGTTCATCTTTAGTCGGATTGATTACTACAACAGTGTCCTCACAAGTCTACCTAAAAAGTCAATCAGAAAGTTGCTGCTGCTAGCATCCTCACTAGAACCAGGTAAGTAGAGCACATCAAACCCAGGTTTAAAGTCCTTTTACTGGCTCCCTGTAGCTCAGAGAATAGACTTCAAAATACTCCTACTGGTTTATAAATCACTAAATGGTTTAGCACCAAAGTATGTTGAAGACCTGTTATCACTATACCAACCCAGTAGACATGTCAGGTCCTCCAACTTTAGTTTACTAAAGACCCCTAGAATCAGAACCAAACATGGAGAAGCGTTCAGTTTCTATGCCCCACAAATCTGGAACAAAGTTCCTGATAGCTGCTAAATCGTTAGATTCTTTCAAATCAAAGATTAGAATAGAATAGAACAGAGTAATCCTTTAATTGTCCCACGAGGGGAAATTTGGTCATAACATCACCAAAAAAAACAGATGTACAAACAGTACAGGACACAGAACAGAAGCACGCATAATTTTTACATAAGAAAAAGAAAAAATATTTACATCATGTACAATAGTTATAAAAATAGCATACTGTACAGTTAAGGTAATTAGAATATTTAGGTCAGGAAGTACAGATTGTGCATTGAAATGTGCATTAAAAAGTAAACGTGCAATTTCCATTAAGTTATTATGTATAGTCTGTAAAAAATAATGTGCAGCTGTAGGGAGGAAGGACCTCCAGAAACACTCCGTCGTGCATCTAGGATGCAGCATTCTGTTACTGAAGGAGCTCTGCATTTCAGTAACATTTTCATGCATGGGGGAGACGCTTTCCATTAGAGATGTTATTTTGGCCAGAGTCCTTCTGTTTCCCACCACCTGCAGTGGATCCAGGGTGCATCCTAGAACAGAGCTGGCTTTCCTTATGAGTTTATCTAACCTCTTCCCCCCAGCTTTCAATAAACTGCTGCTCCAACATTCAACACTGTAGAAAATGACAGAAGCCACCACAGAGTCATAGAAAGTTTTTAACAGCGCTCCCTGGATTCCAAATGACCTCAGCCTCCTCAGCAGGTAGAGTCTAATCTGATCCTTCCTGTAGAGAGCATTAGTGTTGTGGCTCCAGTCTAGTTTATTATTCAGGTGAACACCCAGGTACTTAATTAGAGTCCAATATCCACTCCCTGGATGTTCACCGGTGTCAGTGTGGTGGGTCTGCGTGTCCGGAGGTCCACCACTAACTCCTTGATTTTTCCAGCGTTGAACAGCAGGTGGTTTTGCTGGCAGCAAGTCCAGAGTCCACTGTCTGTACTCTGAGCCGTCCTCACTTGTGATGAGTCCAACTATGGCAGAGTCATCAGAGAACTTCTGTAGGTGGCATCGTGTGTAGTTGATGGAGAAGTCTACAGTGTAGAGGGTGAAGAGGAACGGTGCCAGCAGTTTCCAAACCTATTAAAATATATATTAATTTAGTAATTTTGACTTAAATGACTTCATTAATAATTACTTGAAGCAATTATCCATAGTTATTCATAGCAAAAACAAGCCCATTGTTGCACAACACATATTTTTTCCATATTCTTTGACATTACTAACAAAATATGCCAACAATCCTGAAACATAACTTAAACTTACACTTTAAACATCTCAGAAGTTCACCATGAAGCTAAATGCAACCTAATGCAGAACTAAACTCAATTAGAATAAATTTAGTGTGGTGTTTTTATGACTACTGATATAGCTTCATAGTATTATTTATTGCATCTATTTTAGTTTGTCACAACATCAAGCAATGCTCCCAGCGTATGAACTTTCACACATGTGCTTTGAAGCTTGCAGCGCTTGCTTTTGAGCAAACAAGAGCGCGTGGGCAGGGCTTCATCTGATGCCCGAGGTTCTGAACTATGGCGGATCGTATTGAGAGAGTGGCTTAGCTTTATTTGCTATATAAAGCTAGACAACGTCGACATTGGGTGCAGCAGCGCTGTTTGCGGATACACAGCATTCTTATGATGCGTTATGAGTTTGGGGACTTTAACCATTTGCTCCCGGAGCTGCATATGGATGAGGTTCGCTTTCAGCGGTACTTCCGTCTGTCCCGCGCCCAATTTTATGACATCTTAGGCTGCATCAGAGTAAAAATCTCCAACCATGACACCAGTTACAGGTGCTTTATTCCTCCTGAGGCGCGCCTGTCCATTTGTCTTCTGTAAGTATTATTTCTGAATTTTGAAATCTGCGTTTTTTGAAAATGTTTTTCTTGCTCCCGCTTGATTCAAAATACGTGTAGTGACATTACTCCAGTGAGACGCTCTGATTGGTTGGCGCACTGCATCAAGTGCATCAAGTCTGTTCAGCTAGCTAAACTTGAGCTACCCGAACTTCTGCATTACTTGCGTTTGCTACGTTGCCGCTTGCAACGCAAGTAATGCTTGAAAAGTTGACAGAGCCAACGCACCGCAGAGACTCTGAGGTACCTCTGACGTATTCGACCATAGACTTTACATGTAATCTTGCCATAATTGACGCTGGCGTTTGGGGCGGTGTGAACGTAGCATAAGAGCTGTACTCTGTTACAGCATGGACAGCTTTTGGGAAAATCCCTTTTCATCAACTAGGAATTCCCCTGACTTGTGTTTTTAAGTGCTGGTTCGGGCCGTCTTTCTTTTTCTACTGCACCTACATGTACAAGTGCATTCTGAACTGACAGGGCCAGCACAAAACTGAATACGAACACATGCAGGCTTACATTACACCTGTATTAAATAGTAGAGGTGTAGACTCAAGTCGTATGACTTGAAGTCTTTTCAATAATTTTGTGACCGTAGAGATGACTTAATGAAATGTTCAAAGATTTTGACTTAACTTGGACTTTTACAGCAATGACTTGTGATTTAAAATGGACCATCCCTGCCAAATTTGACAATAAATAAATAAATATGGAAATAAATAAATGTGGAAATAAAATAGAAAATAAATAAACAAACAAATGATGTGGAAATAAATGTTAAATGTACACTATTAAATTGTACATTTATTTATTTACACATTTCCAGATCTATTAATTTTCAAAAGTGTATTCTAATAAGAGTGGCGTGTCTAACACTAGCCTAAAGGCTGATTGTCTAGCTCTAAGACTCTGTAAGTTCACACAAAACTGCTGAGGAGTGCTAGCTTGGGGTGGCTGTCCTCTGTGTCTATCAAAGAGTTTAGATACTCTGCAGTGGCGTGTCCGGAATTTTTTTTCAATGTTGGCACAGAAGGGGCAGCTAGATCTGCTGGGGTGGCACCTGTAAATCAAGGATCCGCGGTAAAAAAAAAATGAAATGTATGACCCGCGCCTTCTTTCTGATGAATGTTTTAAAACAACACAGTTATTTTTCCCTCTTGTAAAACAATTGCCGAAACTAAATGTATTCCAAAGCATTGAACTACAGCATCAGACAACTTGCAAAAGTCAGCACAAATGTACTATGCCAAATGTCCTCTTTAATAATATCAAAATTGTAACATTCATAAACCTTCATATGAAAAAAAAAACAAGCTTATGACCTCATTCAGAACACCACAGGGGGTGTGTACCTGGGGTGGCCTATTGGATTCTAGGTGTGGCAAGTGCCACCCCAGGCCACACCGTAGACACGCCACTGATACTCAGCCACTGGAATTTCACTGTAAGATAAATGCTGGTTCAACACCAGACCTGTCCTTGATAAGAAGGTCTCCTACAAAAAACAGACGAAAATGGGGGTGCCTTAAGTGGTGAGGTGCTGGGGCGCAGGGTTAACAAGTGAAGCTAAACCTCCAGAAACTAGAGGGGTAGCCCCCAGTAGCACATAACAACTGAGCACTCCGTCTGTCTTCACATTATGTTATTGACAACAGTTCATAACCACCTGTACATGTCTCATTTTGAATTAACTACTCTGGTCTGTGGTCAAGGGAGCTGACACTTGCAAAAAAACAGTCAAGCCAGCAGAAGCTAGTGCTCTTCTAAAGATTATCTTCGCACATACACGCTGCATTACGGTAACAGAGAATTAGAGCAGCATTGTAGGTAAGAATAGTTAAATGAAGAGGAAGTGGGTTTAACCATAAAAATGTTTATTTATGACCTACCTACTACTTTCCCATACTATTTTCAGAATGAATCTACTATTATTGTAAATTTTTGGAAAAATATGAAGTAAAATACCTCATAATTTATTTCTCAAAAACGCTAAAAGGTGTTGCAAGGATCTGTGGGTCGTCTTAGGAGGAAACGGTGAACAGGAAACCGGGGAGTTGAGTCTGAACTGCAAGAGGAGTAGGTATTGAGGTTAAAAGGTTGAGGCTCGGAAGATATGAAGATGGAAATAGGATTCTTACTTGTAGTTTGAATTGTTGCTTGGAGGAAGGTAGTAGTAAACTGAGGTCTGCGGACGGTGTTATGGATTTTCTTAAATAAAAGGGATGAGAGAGATTTCCTTCAGTAGTTTTCTGAGAATTTCACAGACTTGTTGATCAAACAAGGAGGACAGCATTACACAAAAACATATGCATACAGTACTGACCTGCCTTCTAACATCTGACACAGGATTCTTACTAGGACTAGTTGTTAAAGATCCCTAACTTTCAGCACGACAATTGAATGGAGATGTAATCTGGGGTGGGGTGAAATTTGGCACAGATTGTGTGGTGCCACCAACGCGACACATCTTACGTTGTCCGCCCAGACTTCCTTGGGTGTTTTGGCCACTTATCATAAGACACCCTCTGCTGGGGTTGGCCCACTACGGGTTCATCAGATCAGGGGGGGTAGCACTACATGATTATTTGGCACCACATGATCATTTGGCAGCCCATGTTGCATCCCTACGTTTCAGCCAGAGCCAGTGACTGCTCCATTCTGCTACAGTGGCAAGTTCTTTGACCGCCCTCTGTTGGGCCTGCCCTCGGATCCCTACTTCCTTCAAGAGCCTTGTGGTGAAACTGGCTTAAAAAAAATCTCTGAATCCCAGCTCCAGTGGCCCCACCTTCACATTACAGCCCTGCTCCTCTGCTTCAGCTTCTAAATTGGCATACCGCAGCCTCTCTCACTCGAATGCCTTGTCGATGGAATCCTCCCATGGGACAGTCATCTCAATGATGAAGACACGGCGGCAGGACTTGGACCAGAGGACAAGCTCTGGGCGTAGGTTGGTTGCTGCAATTTCGGATGGGAAGGTGAGCATCTGGCAGAGGTCTACCTGCATTTCTCAATCCTGGGCTGCGTTCAATGGGCCAGAGTCTGGAATTGATGGCGTGGTCTGCTGTTTTTCCCTTTCCCGCAAGAAGGTTTTATTCTCTGTGGAATAGAAGTCTGGGCATTTAATTAAATTCAGTTCAATTCAGTTTATTTATATAGCACATTTTCACAAAAAATGTCATCTCAAGGCACTTTACAAGAAAAGTTATTACAATACAATGTTTAATCTAGGAATTAGAGAACCACAGAAGATTGTGTTGACACTTCTCAGCAATCCCTCACACTGAGCAAGCATGAAGCGACAGGGGAGAGGAAAAACTCCCTTTTAACAGGAAGAAACCTCCAGCAGAACCAGGCTCAGCATAAGAGGTCATCTGCTGAGACCGTCTGGGGTTTGGAGAAGGTAGCAGGACACAGAAAGAGAAACAGAACTAATGCAAACAGAAGTTGGTAGCAGGACGTGGAGAACGTTCCTCCACTGGAATGCCATCTTGGTCAGGGTTGTCAAGCAGGGTGGGTCAGGAGTACCTACTGTAGGAAGAGACTAAGAGAAAATAGGTTAGTGCTTGAATTGACAGCTCATCATGCAGTTGGGGAGAAGTAGGAGAGAAAGTAGGAACTGACACAAATAATGTCCTCCAACAGCCTAGCCTAAAGCAGCATAGCTACTAACATTAACCTGTCTCCTAGCTACTAGGAGACCTAGCTACTAACACTCTCTACCTGGCTTACATTAATCTATCTCTATCTAGCTACTCTACCTCTTCCTATCTCTTCCTAGCTTTTGACTACCTGACTACTAACATTAACCTGTCTCTTCCTAGCTACCTTTCTAACCTGTCTCTAACTACCTATTAACATATCTCTAACTGTAAGCTTTGTCAAAGAGGAAAAAGTTTTAAGCCTAGTTTCAAAGATAGACAAGTTGTCTGCTTCACGAACCAAACCTGCGAGCTGGTTTCATAGGAAGGGAGCCTGGTAACCGAAAGATCTGCCACCCACTCTACTTTTAGAAATCCTAGGAACTACCAGTAAACCTGCAGTCTGAGAGCGAAGGGCTCTGTTAGGAACATATGGAACAATCAGGGCCTCTTATGTATGATGGAGCTTGATTATTAAGAGCTTTATATGTCAGAAGGAAGATCTTGAATTCTAATCAAGATTTTACTGGGAGCCAGTGAAGAGAAGCTAAAACAGGGGAAATGTGATATCTTATTCTGTTAATCATTAGAACCCTTGCAGCAGCATTTTGGACTAACTGAAGACTTTTAATTGTATTCTGTAGACTACCTGATAACAAAGAGTTACAGTAATCCAGCTTCGAAGTAAGAAAGGCATGGACTAGTTTTTCAGCATCACTCCTGGACAGGATGGTTCTAATTTTTGCAATATTCCTAAAGTGAAAAAAGGAATAGAGACTTCTTTAATGTGAGATCTAAATGACATATCTTCGTCAAAAATAACACAGAGGTTCTTTGCTTTATTACTGGAGGCTTATTTAATGCTGTCCGGGTGATGGGGTTGACTAAGTAGTTTCTTTTTCAGAGCTTCTGGTCTAAAGATTGCAACTTCTGTTTGATCAGAATTCAGAAGCAAGAAGTTTAGAGTCGTCCAAGTTTTTATGTCTTCCAGACATGCCTGTAGTCTACCTAACTGATTGGATTCATCAGGATTTATGGATATATATATATAGCTGTGTATCATCTGCATAAGTATGGAATTTTATCCCATGCTGCCTAATGATTTTACCAATAGGAAGCATATATATAGTAAAAAGGATCGGCCCAAGCACCGAACCCTGTGGTACTCCGCAAGTAACCATTGAGGCCGAGGAAGATCTATTGTTTACCTGAACAAACTGAAATCTTTTGGACAAATAAGATTTAAACCACTCTTGTGCTGTTCCTATTATACCGACACTTTGAAGCCTTTCTATGAGAATATTGTGATCAACAGTGTCAAAGGCAGCACTGAGATCTAACAGGACCAGAATGGTCACCAGTCCATTGTCTGAGGCTCTAAGAATATCATTAGTAAGATTCACCAAAGCTGTTTCAGTGCTGTGATGATCTCTAAAGCCTGACTGAAACTTCTCAAACAGCTCATTATTGTTTAAATGCTCACACATCTGATGTGCAACTATTTTCTCAAGAATTTTAGATAAGAAGGGAAGATTAGATATCGGTCTATAGTTAATTAAGTCGTTTTGATCAAGAGATGGTTTCTTAAGTAGAGGTTTAATTACAGCTATCTTAAACTCCTGTGGTACATATCCATTTACTAAGGATAGATTCATAATATCTAAAATTGGAGAAGCAATCAAAGGGAAAACCTCTTTTAAAAGTTTAGTTGGGACTGGATCTAACATGCAAGCTGAACGTTTTGATGAAGCTAATAATTTTAGTAGATCTGAAAGTTCAGCTGCATTAAAGCAGTTCAAGCATATATTAGTTTCAATCATTTTTGATGCTGCCTCATTAACTAAGGAAGAAGCAAGCATATTGGGAAGGTTCCCATTTATCTTATTTTATTTATAAAAAATTTCATGAAGTCGTCACTACTAAAAGCTGGGGGAATGGTTGGCTCGACATAGCTATGATCCTGTGTGGGTTTGGCAACTGTATTAAAAAGAAACCTAGGATTATTTTTATTCTCCTTGATTAAAGATGAAAAATATGCTGTTCTGGCAGTTCGAATGCTCTTTTTCTATAGAAATAGACTATTTTTCCACACTAAATAAGAATCCTGTAAATGCATGGAGCGCCATTTTCTCTCTAGTTTTCGAACATTCTGCTTTAGGGTACGTAGCTCTAAATTAAACCAGGGAGCTAATCTTCTATGGCTAGCCACCTTCCTTCTCAAGGGGGAAACTTTGTCTATTGCCAGACGCAGGGAATGTCAAAGTTGTCAAGTTGTGAGGGGTCAGGAGTTAAATCACTGTTTTCTGTTGTTTTTTTATATACTGAGGAAATTAAAGTTGGAAGAGCTTCTTTGTCTGATAACGTTCTAGTATAATGAAGTTTTCTTTGAGGTTTGAAATGGTCAGGATAGGGTTACAGTATGTGGAAGACTGTTATTTCTTCACAGTCAATTCCATAAGTCAGCACAAGATCTAAAGTGTGGTGACAAGAATGGGTTGGTCCCTGCACATTTTGAGTAAAGCCTATTGAGTCTAAGATAATGTTAAAAGCTGTATTTGGACTATCACTTTCACTATCAACATGAATATTGAAGTCTCCAGTGGCCTGACAATGGTGGTTACCCTATTGTTCTCAAGTTAGGCAGCCGGGCACATCAGCACTTGGTTGTGGCGCCAGATGTATGTTCCTTGAGTTAGGCAGGTCTTGCAACCCACCAGGATGTGTTTGCGGATTGCTGGGGCTGCACACAGGGGACAGGCTGAGTCCTCTCCATGCCAGAGATGAAAGTTGTTTGGGGAGGGCAGGACATCGTATGTAGCTCTGATGATTAAACTTAACCTATTTGACTCCATGTTCCACATCTCCATCCATGTGATGTTTCTCCTCTCCATGCCATGCCACTTCGTCCAGCGGCCTTGCTGAGCTTGTGAGACAGCCTTGGCACACCTTGCTGCTTCAACTTGCAGGAGTCGCTCCCCTTTTGAGCTGGTCGGTGATGAGAATAAATGATGAACACCTGTTGACTGCTGCCTGCCACACCTTGCAGAGAATGTTGGAGAAATAACACCAACACACCAATACACCGGCTTTCCAGCACACAGCCACATAATCCTAACAGAAATCAAGCTGAGCAAGACAGCGGCTGACCTGAAAGATAAGATCGTGGTGATCCATGTGTGCAAGGCAACCCCAGCCCTGATTACATCGGCTTAGTAGAGTATTTTCGGAAAGCCTCCAGGAAAATGTGAATGCAGCCATGAGAGCGATCCCTACCACAAAAATCATTGAAACCAATGAGCGGATATACACTTAAGCAGAGATCCCAGAGATGTGTAACCCCTCCTTCTGTATCTTCGCTGCTGTGTAAGTGAAAGTCTCTGGAGTCAACATGGGTAGCGCTCAGATGTGCTTTATTCCCCCTTTGCAGTTTTCAAACCTATAGCCAGAGGCGAGCCTTTAACTTTGCGGTTGTAGAGTCTGTCATGCTATGTTTGCTCACCATAGTCATGATTCTGGGCAATCTGTGAGGCATCAAACAGGTCTTTCCACAACCGTATGACAAACTCCTGGTGGCTGATCACATTTTTGTTGTACATCACATGTTGAAACATTGTCAATACGAAGACGTGGAACTCATCCTAACATGACATAAAAGGGGGCCAAACCTGTAGTCTCATACACTGTACAGTTGTATCAGAACCTGGGTGCTCGCAGAATCTGTGGCCACCTAGCCTTTACCATTGGAGGAAGGGCTCTCAACATATTTCCTACTGTCCTGCTGAACGCAACCCTATGTTGGCTGGAAGTGTATTCATCGCAACTCTCCCAGTCGCCATGCTACCCAAATTTAATGTCCCCCTCGAATGAGATTCATATAGAATATCCTGAACTTCATGGGTCATCAATTTCTCTGTTGATCGAAAGGTCATGGCAAGCGCAGGAGAGCGACAGTTTTTTATGAACATTAATGTTACCTCAGTGCTGGGGTTATCCAATTCCTTGCCTTGTTCCAGCCTGAGTAAGTAATCAAACACACTCCTACCCTTCTCTGGGATGGTGGTGCAGAAGTCTTCAAATAGAAGAAGGGAGCGCTGAGCAGAGTCAAAATGTCTCCACAGGATCCCATAAATAGCTTCGGGGTCATTGGTACCATGGCAAGGCAAGTTTATTTGTAGAGCACAATTCATACACAGGGCAATTCAAAGTGCTTCACAATTGCATAAATTAAGAAAACAGATAAACAGAAAAAAAAACATCAACTTAAAAAATAATGAATTACCATAAAAAAGCAAGAGTGCAGATAAAATACTTTCAATTGTCATATTAACGGGTAAAAAGAACTGTTTTCAGCCTGGATTTAAACATTGTTAGAGTTGAGGCTTGTCTCACATCCTCATGAAGATTGTTCCATATTTTAGCTGCCTGAAACTGAAATGCAGCCTCACCGTGTTTATTGTTGACTCTGGGAACCACCAGGAGACCCCTCTCTGAAGTTATCAGGGCCCGAGATGGTTCATATGTCTCTAACATGTCAGAGATGTACTTTGGTGCCAAATCATGAAAAGACTTGTACACATTCCATTCTCTGAGCGACAGGAAGCCAGTGCAGAGACCGGAGCACTGGACTAATATGGTCATATTTCCTGGTTCTTGTCAGGACTCGAGCAGCAGCGTTCTGGATGTACTGCAGCAGTCTAACAGCTCATTTAGAGAGGCCAGTGAGCAGGCCGTTACAGTAGTCTAACCTACTGGAGACAAATGCATGGATAAGTCTCTCTAAGTCTGGTTTCGCCACTATTCCTCTGATCTTAGCAATGTTTTTCAGATAGTAAAAAAGCTGTTGATGTTATTGCTTTGATTTGGCTGTTTAAGCTTTGTATCAGAAGAAAACCAGCAGTATTTTCGAATGACTGTGCCCCCCCATATCCCCCTGAGAGGAGAGATTTGTGCATTTTTAGGCTTGAAAAAAGTCCTCCTATGACGCAAAAATCGTCATTTTGCGTCATCGGAAGATTTTTTGGCCAGAGGCATTAGACTACAGCCAGTATTGAGTGCTAGTTCCGCATGTTTTCACCACGCCTTTATGGGGAGGGATCTCACTCACAGAAAGTAAAGTTGTCGTGTCCACCGTCTTTCTGTAGAAGCTAAGCTAACAGGCTCTTGCTGGAGAAAGTTTGAATAGTAGGCTAATCACAATGGAAGGTAGTTTTGAAGTTGAAATGGCAGAAGGGGATTTTGAAGATGTGTTGCGAGAATCGGATGCTCGCAGCTACCTATACGAGCCGCAGTACACCCATGAACAGTTGCGGATGATGCAGGAACAAGAGGCCGTCAGAGCAGCTGCTGCAGCCGAGCGGCAAGACCGGCTTGGTGGTCAGGAGGAAGAGCCCGTAAAGACCACACATGGATAGGAGGGTCCTAGAAAACTAATTCAGGATTCCAAAGATCAACTGGAAACGCCAGCCAAAGCCCGCAGGGACAAACGGACGGCTTAGTGTAAAGTTAGTATTTTGTTTATTTTTCTTTTTGTTACTAAGACATCATGTACTGAGTTTGTACACCCGACATTATCATAGCGTTCTTCCCACGAAGTCAGCTGAGCTATTGTTGCATACTGTAGGTGGAAATAGTTTGCATTGCTAACACTGAGCTTACTGTTTTGCAGACAATACGTCTAACAGCCTAGCATCACTTTATGGAGTGGGTCCTGCAAGGCGAGAGACTTGGCAAAGGCTGTCGTCTAGTGTTGCCTATCTGTGTTATTTTGGACATCAGACGAAGATACCCCGCTCCTGACGGTCAATACTGTAGATATCAGGAAAGTGCCGAAGCTATTGAAGAGCTTTGAGTGTTAAAATTTTTATTTTATGTACTTTTTAAATAAACGTTATAAATCACATTTGTCGTGTTGGTTTAAAACCTTTAGTGTTGCTACTTTAGAGTATATGTTAACCTAAAGAATGTTTCATCTTAGAGAAATTATGATTTCAATTGGAGGAAAAAAAATCATATGTAGAGCTGCTAAGCTACTCTTGTTGACATCATCTTTTTAATGAGAAAGTCTAAGTTGTGTAATATATATTATGCTCACTTTTTTATCCCAAAATAAATTCTAAAGAACGGAAATAAGCCAGGTAGTCAGTAGTACAGTAAAAAAAGCTAGCCTGTAGGCGTGGTTTGTGAGTGGCCTGAGGGCAGCAAAGCAAGTGCCTTCTGGGAGTTGTTTTATTTCAGCCACATGAGTAAAAAATACATTTTCTGGCTTTTCTCAGTCTAGAATGCTCCAAATTCAAAACCAATTTCACAATTTAACTACATATCTGACCCACTTTATACATTCATATACACATTCATCTTTCCAGGGGTGAAGTATTCCTTTAAGTTCAGATCCGAGGCCATGATTACCCCTAGATTTCTAACCAGATTTTTTGGTTGAAGACAGAGAGACTCAAGATGACCGATAACACTTTATCTTTGTGTCTGTGGGCCAAAAACAACAATCTCCGTTTTGTATGAGTTTAACTGGAGAAAGTTGTTTTGCATCCACACACTGATCTGTTCAATACAGTGACAGAGTATATCTATAGGCCCATGTTCATCTGCCATTAGTGACACGTAGATCTGAGTGTCATCTGCGTAGTTATGGTAAGACACATTATTGCTGTTAAGTAAAATCTTCGATTAAAAAAAATTCTGTGGTGGTTTGTAAATTGTCATATAATATATGGAAGATTGTTTAATCTCCACTTTGAATGATGGAAAAAAAAACAAATGAAAGTTTGTGGGTCAATATATTGTCCCTGAAAATGGCACAAATATCCCCTCCCGTCTGGTTTTGGCATGTTTCAGACACAAAATGGAAGTGAGATGGACTACACTCAATCAAAACTCCATTGCCAGTGTTTTTGTCAAGCCATATTTCAGTTAAAAACATAAGATCCCGATTATAAGAGGAAATTAAACTATTTACTAAAAATGACTTGTTTTTTAATGATCTGACATTGAGAACAGCATGTTTGAGATTTATCTGTTTGAGTAGATTGAATCTTTTTGCAAGGGATATGGATTAAATGTCTTTGATTACTCAGTCTGACTGTTCCTCTTCTATCTAATCTACGTGGTTTGACAGTACTGATTGTTTTATAAGAGCACACTCCTTCTCTGGACCTCTGGTTTGTTTTGAGTTTGCTATGCATGGTATTAACGCAGAGGCCCTTAACGTTCTAGACAGAAGCAGTGAAGCTGCTGGAGGTAACAGCTGTGGGCACCAGTGGTGGGGGCCGAGCTGGGGAGACCTTGGTTGATGAAAAAGGCGGGAGTGGGGCACGACACTTCTTTGGGGATAAGGGCTTTGATTTTGACATTACTGGAGTGAGGGGAACCATTTTAATCCCATATTGTACCAAGTTTTCCATGTTATTGTTTCTGATGACAACCTGGACTACATCCCTGGCCTTGCCTCTAAAATGAACAAGAAGATCTTCAGTTTGTTCTTCATATCTCAGTCTCCCCCTTCTTATAAATGCTCTCATCAGATCCTTCTTATCTCTCACAAGCTGGTTTTGTAAGACAGACCATCGCATCATAACAAAGTTATAAAGCCGCATTGGTGTGTAAGGTAAATGCGCCAAGGCGAAAGGTGATATTACTCGATTCTGCAACCTTGTGCCTCGTAGTAATATTCCCGCTTGAGCCCCCCGCCACTGCTTGCTAAAGGCATTATCAGCCCTTTGGAGTGACAGTGGGAGGTTCCCCGCAGAAGAGGGTGGTTGCATGATGACGCGTTTAATGCGCGCTGAATACCTGCCAACAGGAATATGAACACAGGAAATCATGGGGTGCTCTGCTTATTTGAACAATCTGCAACATGGAAAACTAGACGGACGCAGAGCACATGGAGCTTCTGGCCGTGCGAGCAGCCGAAGAGATTAATCGTGTGTTTACAGGGACGGTGAGAGACAGCCAGCTGTTCGAGTGGGGAAAACACTTGCTGAGCTGGTCATCAAGTGGAACAAAAAACAGGCCACATCCAACCTAAAAGTTTTGAAAATAAAATTTCATCAGGTCAACGACCATAAGAAGAGGAGTGGTCTGGATCCGCAGGTATGGCCATTTTCTAACTTGTGCAGCGATATATGGGGGTCAAGTCAGTCAATAAATCCCAGCGTTCTATAAAATTTGGAAGATGAAGTTCAAGAAACGTCATCCAGCAATACAACGGATTAATCTGCCGCCGGGGTCCTAGCCAAGTTGGAGGAGATCTCAGGTAGAACAAAACTTTATTCTCCATTAATGTTTGATGCTGTACGGGCGACTGTAACGCAAGTTTTCATATATCCTTTTATTAATTATGATTAACCCCACCTCCCCCATAAGAGGAGAAGAGGCCGCGCGTAGGATGCTGCGGCCAGTCTGGAGGAGTACCTCAGGTCAGTGACGGAGATCAACAGGATGGAGCTCGAAATTAAAAAGCAGTACCTGGCGAATTAGACTGCTTGGGTTCAGGAACAGCGTGCCTGGCTTCAGCAAAACGCTGCTTTGTCAGCGCCTGATGGAGGACGTTCAGGACACCCGGCATCTCCTGCGGGAGTAGATGATGGCACACCAGCAGGCCCGCAGTAGCTCACAGGAAAACATAAGACAATATTTCAACTTGAGAAGAGCTCTGATGCATGATAACATGCCTTATCATTGCCTTTAAGACTTTTAAATGATGACACTGTGAGGTATGTTCCTGGAGTGTTTTGCACGTTTTTTAATACTTTTGCATGCCCTTGTGTTTTTTATTGTTTGCCTTTAAAATAACAATTTTCTACTATTTTTAAAATACATGATGAACTGCATAAGACATGGACCTGTGTGGTTTTTGGTTCTAAATGGGCATTTCACTTGCCATATGTGTTCAATAGTTTTCTCGCTTTACTAAGAAATTGCTGTTAGATTTGTTGGTTAACATAGGATTGTGATCCTGTGGTGGTGTGACACAACCATTTGTGATTCTTTGATGTTTGATCATGTGATGGTTTGAGACAACTATTTGTTGAGTTTGTAAGAGTTTGGGAACCTTCAATGTTTTAATCCTGTGATTTCATAAACAGGCATGGGAAAATAGGTCGATAGAGAAGCCCATCAACCTCAGTTGGCTACGGGTTCCCTCCCCTTGCATGTATGAGAAATAAGACGTGTCTTGACTGTTTATTCCTTAGTGTCTTTTCTGCAATGATGCAAAAATATATTTCCAACATTTTTGGTCCTTCGACAGTCGGATTCCAATACACCTATTTTCCTGTGAACCCACTGAGTAAGGCTGACGACTGTGCACATACCCCAAGTCAGACTTGTGGAATAAAAGCCCACTGTAGTAAATTCTGTGTGCACAATTGTGATTAATTAGAAGTGGTCTGTTTAACATAGTTGACCGATTGGAAACCTGACGGTGCTAACAAACAAATCGGTGTAACTGATGAAACTGACCTTTCATTAGGAATTAAGCAAAGGAGGAAAAGAGAACCTAAAACAGTAAATAAATTGGGTTATACCCTCAGTGTGAAAACCGGACAGAATGCAGATTCTATCTAGGAGCTTGTTTTCCGAATTGATCTATTGGAATTTATAATTTTCTCCTTTTCAAAATCTAAAGATACATAGGAGCAGACACTTACAGCCTATTTAAATTATGCTGAAATGAATAATATTACCCCATAACAGATATTTTTAAGATAAAGGAGTGTTTGTTGCGGAGGAAGGATTCTAAGGTGGTGTTGTCGGAAAGACGTTATTAAATAAAAATGATGAGTGAGATTCCTTCATTGTATTGAGGCTATTTAATGTACTTGTTTGCTCAAGCAAGGAGGAACAGTATTACAGCACATTCGCACCAGCTTAACCTGCCTCCCACGACTGACACAGACCTTTTATAGATTCAGACAACCTTACTATTATCTTCTCACTGACTACCGCAGACTTCCAGGTTTCTTCTTCTGATAGGACAGACTCAATCTTAGGACATGTCAGGATGTTCAGTGCTCTGAGGGTCGTTTCCATGGCAATATAGGAAGTAGGAATCCTAATATCAGTTAATCTGACCTAACCTAATATTATACAGTGTCACACAATCACTATATCATGAGGTAATAGCACACAGTTCTCTCAGTATGTAAGAATAGACAGAGCAGATCATACTTTTTACCATAAACCAGTGATAAACAAACAAACAAACAAACAAACAAATAAACTAATAATTAAGAATGACACATTTAGAAACTACCACTATTGGGAAGCAGGCAGAAGCCAACAATAATAAGCAAGATCAAATAGTATTTTGCATTTCAAGTTACAGTAAATTTTCTGAACAAAATTGTCTAATCCATACATCTTGATAAAATTATCTGATCCGATACAGAGCCTCATTCAAAAACCCACAGGGCGTAAGATAAACAATCTCCGAGCTTATTGTCGTGTTTGCTATCTTACGAGTGGGACAAAAGAATGTGGTGGCCCCTATGCCCGCTGACTGGCTTTTCTGTATGGCTCCTTATCAATCAGGATGCCTAAAAATAACTGCAAAACAGAGAGAGGGCACAATATTAGGCAGTATCAGTCAGTTACACAATAAAAAGTCAAAAATTCTTAGCATAAGCTGAAAGATGTACTCTTTCCTTAAATGAGGCTTGCATCCACACTGTGAACCCTTTAAAGAGGTTGCACAAAAAACACAGGTTAGTAGTAATCAACAATAATGATACCATCCATCATAACAGAACCTAGGAAATAAAAACTTAAAAATTAACAATAAACCTCCAACCTCAGTCATAATCAGGTAAATGTCACTACTTACAAATGATGCTATGAAAACAAATTACACAAGACTCCAACATTTTATAATACCGCTTTTTTTAATAAAGAATTATGAATAAATAAAGTAAAATAAAATGAAAGTATAATTCTAATAAATTGAACTCAACTGGAATTGACCAAGAAAGGAAAAATTAAATTTCATCAAACGAGTGAATTGCTGGATATGAAACAAAAAAGAAAGTAATAAAACATAAAAATAATAAAATAAAACAAAAATAATAAAACATTAAAAAATGAAGGAAAAAAAATGGAAACCCTAAGCTCCCTTCTCCACGTTGATGAGACACCCCTTTGAATTGAGAACCTCTACTGCAATCCTTAGAAGGAACAGGTCACTAGGAGAGTGGGATCAGGTCCCCCTCTCACGCCACAGCCTGCAAGGTCAACCTCAGCTGACCCACATAGCTTGGCCAACGAGTCCACCCTCATTATTATAGAGAGCAGATCAGCATCAAGGAATTCCATCACTTAATTATCTCCAGCTCAATCCATACTATGTTTATGTGAGGGAAGAGAATCATAACAAACAGAACAAGACAAAGCGACACTGGACTGTAAAAGAACGCCAGTCTTGTTTCTTTGATATTAAACCGTTATTATGACGTTACTCACATGGGATTGTGATAAATTTACATAACAAAAATACTGCATTACTACCCAGTTAAACACCAAATATTACCAAATAAGTGAAGTGAAACTGGACTGTAAAATAAAGCCAGTCTTTTTCTTTCGTAGATTTTAAACATTTTTACCATAGACATTGAATTAAATTGCATAATGTTGCTGTTTAACCTGTTGGAAAAGCTGGCCCCAGTATAGCATAGCAATGAAGCCAAATAAACACAAAACATTACCCATTCAGTAAGGTGAAACTGTATAGTAAAAGGACATATTTTGAACATTTTGAGATTACATTTGTTGTGAATTGGTGCTATATAAATAAAAGTGAATTGAATTGAACAGTTATCATGTAATTCACTTTTGATATCAAAGATGTAAAACAGAAACTTCAAACTTCAATACAAACACACCAAACTTTCAGGAATACAGTACATCTTGGATGAGCATTCTCCAGGCCAACAACTCTAAAAATAGTCTTACATACAGTGTTGAGGTTTAGATCATATCAATCTCTTTTGTTAGAGTAAATCTGTTAAAGTTTACACCTAAATCCAGTTAAGAGCATGTGGCAAGACTTAAATATGAGGTTTATAGGTTCTTTCAATCAAAAATAACAAACAACAAGCCATTTGGTAAGGAATTCTTGCAAAAAAAAACCTTCTGTCTAAATAGTTTAATTTTCAGCAAGAAGTGTATATGCAGACTGTAAATGATGTTGGTGTAATTGCAATTACACGGGATTTAACAAGCAGAGCTAAATAAATTTGCCTTCACCCTTTTTTCTTTACATGGGAAAGTGGGAAAAACTTTAAGGACAATGAATACTTTTGCAAGTTGCTGAATGAATGTACCATACCATGTGAAAGACCATAAAAACAATGGAAATAGCAATTCTCACTGACATGAAGACATCCTCTTTTTTTAAATAAAATTTTAAACTTTATAACATGCCCTTATGTCTTTAGATAGGCGACCAAGAATGCCAGCCCTATGATCTCTTGCAAGCCAGTGATTCCACTCTATGAACCTTAGGTTCATCTTTAATGCCTTTTCTCTCAGATTACCTTTGTATCGGTAGATGTCCTCTTTATAATTTCGCCAAGCACATTCAATGTGCTGTGTGTGAGCACCACTGCCCGGATTAACAAAATGTGTTTGGTGATTTACCTGATAATGAATGTACCCATTGCGTGACAAATCACTGTATGCACCCCAGCAGTCACTGATCACTGAACTTTCAGGTTTGACATACTTTCTTATTATTGGAAGCAATCTCTTCCTGGATCTGTTTTTCACTAGTTTAAATATTGGTCGTGTTCGGGAATTTCGTTCGGGAATTTCCCGAAGTTTCCCGAACTTCGGGAAGTTCAGGAAACTTCTAGAACTCCAAAAGCCAGGAACATCTCATCCAGGTGAGTCCACGTCTCCCACGTACACTGTAAGACTGAATTGTAATAGTTTGATAAAACAAATAAGTAGCAACTACATAAAAACTGGTTAGAGTTCAAACAACTTTATTTTTCTGAGTAGTTTCAACGAATTTCTTTTTTTTTAAAATATTAGTAATTGAAAACAAGGATTAATTCAGGACATTTCACTCAAATAATTTGAGTCCACAATGACGTCACTACGCACGTACATACGCCACCTGTTTCTTCATGAGAGCTGCTTGAAACAGACATCTTGGATTCCTTGCTTCAAGTTCGGATGCCCGCTCCCTACTCCGAAGAAACGTTTTCAACAGATATGAAGAGATATATAATTATTCTTAGGCGAAAGGATTTCTGCTGCATGTTTGTTTTGTTTATTGCTGGATAGACAAAGACTGCCGTGGCTTGTTCGGACTTCGGCGTGGATTCCGCCAACAATGCTCTTCGGTAAGTTTTTTTATTTTTTTATGAAGAGCATCTTTTTTCCCTTGTTGTCATAAATAAACAGTTGTGAAAAGTTATTCAATATGGAAACGTCGAGGGAAAAAAGCATCGCCTTTCTGAATTTCCGAGATATTGGGGGAGAGGCGGAGGAAAAACTGCACTGCCTGTCTGTAAAGGCGCGAATTCCTCCGGTGTCCATACAAACTTACTTCGCCAGTTAATATTCCTCCATAGTTTATCTCATTAATTCAGATAAACTAGTAACTACATTACACCTAAGTAACTGTCTAAGTTAATAATGTGTGTCCCGTTTTGGCCGGGAACCTCCTGTATTTTACCCCGCTTTCCTGTATTTTAATATTAAAAATTCCTCTGCTTCTGAACTGAACTGAGAAGTGCGAGAGTAGTGCTGTGGTGGCATCTCCTATAGAGAGAGCAACAATAGATACACATTATGTAGGGAAATTCCCTCAAAAACCAACTAGAAGACAGATAGATTTATCGGGAAACAGGGAAAAGCGAGTTTACATTATTCCAGTGGAGCTGGATGGGCCACAGCATCAACAAAGGTATGCGCGATTATGTTATCTTAATTGCTGTGAGCGGACAAGTTAAAACATGTTGGAATTGACCGACATAAGTGGAAAATTGTCGGGCAAAAAAGTTCAAATGCCATTTAAAAAAAATGTTAATGTTTGAATTAATATCATGTGCGTCAGACCTGCTGTGTTTATTTCCAAATGTGTTTAAGTACTTCATATTCAATGTGGCTTAAAAGAATAGTGAATCGTTCCAGATTTTTAAATCAAAATTAAAAAGTTTTCAGTAATTCTTAAGGAGAATACGAATCAATTGTAGATTTTTTTGAGATCTCAGACAGGCCTATATGGGTTTCCTTTCCTGTTTCCTTTCTGCTCCAGAAAAAAGGTGCTTTTTTACTGTGATATGCTCTGTAATGCATAAATAAATTAATGATTATGGGTAATGATGCCCCAAAAACCTTTTTTTTATAAATAAGTGTGTTTCCAATTTTTTATACATGCTTAAAAATACATAATTAAGACTACTGTGCATGGGTGTATTTAGAAAGTTTTAAAGAGGCCCAGTTATAATCTTGGGGTGTTCCACCAAAATAAAATCGGGGCTCTAGTGTTTTCCTTCTTCTTAATAAAAATGTGTTCTTAATAACTGACATTTTTTTCCCTTTATTTTATTCTGAACCCAAGTGTACAGACCTACATTTTAGTTTTCCTTGTTCCAGTTTTATTCTTGTTTGAGTTTTTGTTTAGTTAGTATGTGATGCCATTAGCAAATGTTTAAAAAAATGTTAGATCAGCTGGGGGGTTTTTATACAGTGTTTGATCAATATAGCACTAAGCCATGTCAAGTGTCATTAAATTATTTGAACTTTTTTCTCTCTCTTTTAGGCTGAAGCTGAAACTCCTGGCTGATGAACAAAGGTTCCGTTTTGGTATGTTGATGGGGAAATATTTTTTATAGCACTTCAAGAGCTACTTTAGTACAGAACACGATTAAATACAAAAAAAAATTGATGGCTTTTAAGGTCAAACTTTGTGACCTCATCTTTGAAAAACAGATAAAGGTGTTTGAACATTATCGGTTACATCATAGCAATGTTTCCTCAGTCAGTCCTTTGCCATGCCCATATGATTTTTGTATCTGTACATTTCAGTCACTGAATGCTTTAAAAATTCATCTAACATGGATACATTCTCATAAGGTTTTGTAACTTGGAACTCAAAGTGCATCATTTCTTTGTCCCCTTTGCGGATTAAATGAGCCAATGATAAAAATCTCCTTAGTCATTTAAGGACTCATCTAAAACGGCACGAAACAGTAGATTGTCCTTTCAAAAATTGTCCCTACCGTACTAATGTGTTCTCTTCATTCAATACTCATAGAAGTACAGTTGTAACAGTTTAAATGTTCTCATGTTTCCATGATTGGTCCTTGACCGGCCCTTGACTGGTACGTGCCTGATCCGTCAAAGGTCCCCGACAGGTCCGTGGTGGTAATGTAATCCCCCGCTATGACGTCTTCAGTGAGGCCTCGCCCCAAAGGAGCCTGAGTGAAAACCAGCTGCAATGCCTCTTTTGTCCATGGGGAGGAGCAGTGATTTTAATGTTAATGATTTATTGACGTATCAGACTCAGTGTAGCCTATATAAATGTCATTAAAAAATTTTCCCCTATCTGTTCCTCTATGGTTTGCTGGTTTGTATGTAGCCTAAGTTTGAATGTCACTCAGAAACTCAGGGTTCAAATAGCCTACCACTGTAGTCTTATACCCAGATACAGTAGTTTTATAGCATAATAGTGCTCTGTAATGTGAAACGTATGACAGTACTGTAGGCAATTAGCCTACGTTTAGGTTTCATAGGGTTAGGGAACCTGGCCGGGTTCGGGCTTAATTTCTATCATTGTCCACGGTCTTAGGACGGGCTTTAGTGGTCAGCTGATCATCTCAGCGCGATCATTTATACTAGGGCTGTATACCTTGGAGAACCTGGCGATACGATACATACCTCGATACACAGGTCACGATTCGATATGTACCTCGATACAGATCTGTCTCGATACGATTTGATATAATGTGACACGATTCGATACGATTCAATAAAAATGCATGGGCCAGAGCCAATTAATTAATGCTGAACACATTTACTCAACAAACACTACTCTGCATTTTCCTTCAATTTATTGAAGACAAAATTGCATTATAACAAAGTGCATTCTGCTTAAAATTTTGCAGCTTGAAGTGCACAGATTAATTGTATTAATCTGGAAATTACCACAAGTCAACATTTAACTTTGCAAGGGGATATAGTCTGAGCTCACACAAGCACAAAATGTTGGTGTTTCAATTCTTTCTTGTGACATCATGTACAGCCATAACATATTTCACTGTGAAATCACTTAAATGCTACATCTAGCTTTAACATTTGGCACAACAACAAATCCACCTAATAACAGGATGGATTTTAAAATCTAAAGGCTAAACCAGGTTTGTCCTCAAAAAAGGCAGGTTGAACACAAATCACTGCAGAAACAAAACAATAACCTGAGGATATTCTTGGTAATGCTATAGCTTTATCCTATGACTTGAGATTTTTGTTCAAAAACAGAAGTTGATCAACATGGTTTGAGCTTAGTACACTTCTCTGTGCCGTTACAATATCGCCTGCCGTAGAGAAAACACGCTCCGAGGAGACACTAGTCCCTGGAATGCACAGGTACACTTTGGCAAGGTGTGACATTAGTCGATATTCATTCTGGTGCTCTTTCCACCAACTGAGTGGACTTCCCTCAGCAAGAGACAGGGGTGGTGCCTCCTTGTACCTTGACATCTCCTCTTCTGCCTGGGCCTGTGTGGTTCTGTGTCTCACCGCAGGGCCTGCACTGTAAGTTGAACCAAGCAGATCAGCCAAACAGCACAAGTCCTTTTTCTTCTTGGATGGTGGGCTGGAAGGAACGTCATCCTTGTCTTCCACATGATTGTCCTCCTCTCCTGGTATCACTTCAGCCTCTTCCTATAATGCAAAATACAGATTTTTTTTTTATCATTAAACCAATAGTTAATTCTATAAAGAGCATATTCAAAAGACATAATATTTAGTTTGCCTTTTATTTGATGCGATGAACTGAAATCTTTACAATATATTGCTTTGCTAGTATAGTGCTACATGAAGTATATGTTTGAAACCATTTAGTTTTTTAAGCTCTAACATACTATTATGAATTTGAAATTATGAACTGAATATTTAGTTTTATTAAACTTGAGGTATATACCTTTTTTCTTTTTAAAAAAAAAACATGTAATGAACACAATGAAAGGGCTTACCTGAAATAGTTCTTGAATTCTTCGAGCTTCTGCAGTAATTCTCAGGTATATTTCCTCTCGTTCATCATCAGGAAGGAAGGGCAAAGCTTTGAATCTTGGATCAAGTGCTGAACATACATACATGGTCTCTCTCTGCTGATCCATGTACCTCTTGCTCAAATCTTGGCAAATAGCTGCTTTGATTTCTCTCACTATATCACTATCTGCTCTGCTCTCTTGGAAATCCTGGATGAGTTGAGCATGAAGAGGGGCCACAACTGACAGTGTTGGAGAGCTTTCTTTTGACATTACTAGAGTAGCAATCTTCATGGGCTTCATTGCATCCACTATCTCCTCCGCAGATGTAATGTCCGACTCGCATAGGGTGCAAACTTCTTTCTCAGTTTTCCTAAGCTCGTTGGACAGAAGAGCAGCGGAGACAGCGGGTTGCTGCTCAAGAAAGCGCTCGAGCATGTCGTGTGCGCTATTCCAGCGCGTCACAACATCCGTGATCAGTTTATGTTCAGGCAACTCGAGCAACTTCTGTTTCTGTCGGAGTACGTGGCTGGCTGTGGTACTGCGCTTAAAAAAGGTGGATATGCGTCTAACACGTCCCAATAAACGAGCGACAGCAGGAAGCTTCAGTGCACGCTGCGAGGCCCGGTTTAAAGTGTGAGCGAAGCACCTGAAATGCAACATACCGGCAAGCTCCGCTGCAACGCTCATATTTGCGGCATTGTCAGTGACAATAGCCGGGTCTTTGGATACGAGGTCCCACTCCTCCAGCGCCGCTTTCAGTAACTCAGCAATGTTTGACCCCTTATGGCTCTCATGCATGGCTCGCGTTTGTAAAACGTGCGACATCAGTTCCCACTCCTCGTTAACGTAATGGCAGGTGATTGTAACAAAAGCTTCCGTGGCTCGCGATGTCCACCCGTCACAAGTCAGTGCCACTCGTGGGGCAGAACTCAGGGCTGACTTAACATTGTCTTTGACTTTGTCATACATCCTCGGTACTGCTTTGTCGGTCATGTAGCTGCGGGTAGGGATCACATAACGGGGATCTAACGTGTTGATCATAAAGCGAAAGCCTGTGTTCTCGACAACACTGTAGGGACACAAACCTTTGCAAATATAATGCACCACAGACTCCGTAATCTTCTGTGCACGGACTGAGTTGGATGGAAGCTTGGATGTTGCACTGTCCAGAGTAGTTTGCGTGGGGTCCCGCGTTTTTTGGGGCTGCTGCGAAGCAAGCTTGTCTGCATGATGTCTTTGCAGGTGGGCGCGCAGGTTAGTTGTATTACCGGTGTAGCGTATAGAAGCCTGGCAATGTTTGCAGATCGCATTTGTTTTATCGATCCCTTGGTTTCCGTCCTTTGCTTTAAAACCAAAATGTGTCCAAACATCTGCCTTTAGGGACAACGGCGCTTGTAAAATCTTCGACATTTTCCCTGTGTTTTTTTTTCTTTTCTTACTCTTCTTCTTCTCTTAGCGTTTTCTGAAACTTTGCGGGCGCCGCTGCGCCCTCTAATGGCTGGGCGGAGTATCGATACTAAGGGCTAAAATGTCGATACTGTATCTTTTTTTATTATATCGGTATGTATCTAAGAATCGATATTTTGAGTACACCCCTAATTTATACTGTAATAAAGTGCTGCAATGGGCCACTAACATTATTCCGAAAATACCTGTCAAACATGCTTCGACTGCTGCGTTGCGCTCTCACAGAAAATACTGAAGTGTAAATGCACTATTATCCGAAGTTTCAAGTTGCAGAAGTCTCCTGCATTTATATAGCAGCTCCCTGATGGCCACAAGTCAGACAAAATCTCCTGAAATTTAGAGCAAGCGGTGAGAGCGCACACAGAGACTCACACAGGCGAGACAGACCTTTACGCAACAGAAGCAAGTAGTTAAAGCTTCATATAGCTGCAGACAAAAAGAAAAAAGGTTATAAATCAACATGCCTTGAAATTATTCTTATTCATTTATAATTTTAAGTTTCAGGTAACAGGTCCATTTGACCGGAGTTTCAAACATTTGTCCATTAAATTGAAAACAGGTGCCAGTTTTTCTAATGCATAGATTCGTAGTCCTGTAGGAAAGTACTATATAGACATATGAGTCTTTGTAGCTGGGGTAATATTTATAAATTACAGTTTTTTCCCAACCACTTAAAAACCTGATAGTTTTTTGTTTGTTTTTTTAAACAGTGCATCCACCAGCGCAATTTTCATCCAGTCAGTCTCCAACTTTTAAGGCCAGATTACAGCTCTACTCTGAATCAACGTGTGATTCACAGATGTGATTTACCTGTGATTAATAATGGTCATCTACCATTAATAATAAATGCAACTGTGAAGCTATAACTTTTTTTTCTTCCATTTTTATTGAAACTAGCAAATTTCACACAGCAAGCAAACCAAAAAAAAAAAATCACATTTTGAACTTTTTTTTTAACGGCAATAGCCAAGGCGCTGTGCCTCAGAGTCAGTCTTGCGGGGACTTCTCAGTCTCTCATTTATTTTGTTTCTGACTCTTTGCCAATGGTCCCCAGACAGGTTAGGGAAGCGCTTTGAAACCTGTTGGTGGACCCGCTCCTTTATAATTTGAGGCTGTGGACTTTTTCCGTTTGAGCCGCTCCAGTTTGTCATCTTTCCCCAGCTCTTGTACATATTAAATGGAGTAAACGCCATAAACACATTGGCTGCATATATTTCTGGCCGAGGTTGGTCTCCATCATGGCAGCGTCTAAAAAACTCCTCCTCACGTTCGGCTGGTGGAGCTCTAATTTCAAAGTCTGTCACGACATCCATCGGACGTGTGAGATGAACTGCTGGAGGCATGGGTTCTGGAGAGGGGCGGGGGTCCACCGGTTCGTAAGTCAGCCGACGCCTGGCAGTTGGACTTGCTGTGTTAAAATGGTGTGTGCAATAGGGATTCTCATCCGCAGAACATCTGCTAAGATGGTGACACCAAGTTATCGTAACAGTAACAAGGCTACTTTTAGTAAGAAGTTTGTGGAGTGCTTTTTAACAGAGAACAAGAGTACATACTGTACATAGGATGTCAGGGACTCATTGCCACTATAAGTTAATACAAGTCAAATATTTCTATAGAGTAAAGCAATAATTTTGTGGACGGACTGAACATAAACACTAGTTCAGAGCGGAGCACCGCCATGTTGCATCTCATAGAGCATTCTCTGCATTCTTAGTGGATGAAACGTTGACTGTTCATAGGATTGAAAGAATATATCAAATTTAGTCTAAAAATAATTTTGGCGCTATATGTAGATATATATATATACTTTTGTAAGATTTTAGGAACTTGTAATGTAACGTTGGGCCTAAAGGGCAGACATTTTCTGAACAGGGCTTACACATTCAAACATTTAATAGTCACACAACACTGTCTGGTTAACCTATTGTACTCGCTGATGATCATCCTGAATGCAACCCACAACTTAACAACACACCATAGACTCCAGATCATTCACACCTCCTAAAGAACATTACCATCTCCAAGCATCCCCCCACCAAGCTTTCGTGACCATCCCTACAGTATGTAACCATGTCTATTCTGTTGTTATTGTAAACATTTCACAACTAATCTGCTGCAATTATCCAACAAGGCACATTTAGCTTTGTCACCATTCAAACCAATGTGTCTAACCCATTAGTACAGTGGATATCAACCTTTTTGTCAACCAGATGTGGCTAAAACAACAACGCACCTGTTTTTAATTTTTTTTTCTTTGTCCCCACCCTGCATACGCACACACACACACACACACGCACACACACACACACTACTACCACCACAAATTCGCCGAGTGCTTCACTGACCAGAATCTGACCCGCACAGATCAGAGTCGCATTCAAACGCAGTGTTGATACAATGCATTTTGGACAAACAATGAAGCAGAAAATAACTCTCTGTTTGAAATTATTTAATTTAATATGAATTTCACAACGCTTTATTTTAGAATGTTTAAGTAAACTAATGTTTAAGTTTACGTTCTATGATTTCAGATTCATCTGTGAATGCGTCTGCTTTCTACAGCTCCTGCTGACAGCAGATCGGGGAGAGAAAAAAACTCATTTCTTTGTTCAGCTGTGTGAATTATGAGGGCAGATATGAGACGAGTGGACAGGTTAGTTGTTGTTGCTTTGGTGTTGCCTAGTTACGGCAGACAGTAACTGGCTTTGAGTAATAAAATGCCTGTTTGAGACCAACCACTTGTCGTCCTTCTAAAGTTCAGTCGGAGCTACATTCATTTATATTTTTCCAAAATGATTTGGCGACCCCAGGAATTATCTCGCGACCCCAAGGTTGAGAATGGCTGCATTAGTATATGCTCGAAATGAATAGGCTACCAATGTTATTTTTAATCCCTTACAGATTCCCAAAACAGCACCATTTTCACTATGAATCTGAAAAAACAAACAAACAAAAATCCATTAAATTTTTCTCAATAATTTGTCAGAATAATACAAACTTATACATTTGAAACAGATTGCTTGAGTAATGTATAATTAATATATAATATACACAACTTAATTAAGAATTTATTATAAAATATATAAATTGATAAATATGATAAATACACTATTACGTTGTTTTTGCGTTGTGTAACTCATTACCATCTTCAAGTATCCCCCCACCAAGCTTTGCTCCCCATCGCTACAGTATGTAACCATGTCTATTCTGGTGTTGCAAACATTCCGTGGTGAGCCGAATAGTTATGTGATTGCATAAATATTATAAATAGGCTATTACGTTGTTTTGCGTTGTGGAACTCTGTCATTTTCATCCAACAACAATAACATAAAAAACCAAGAGTTTATCACAAAATTAAAGGAAAGTACATTAGGTTAAAAAAAAAGACATACTTTAGGTTCATAGAAATAAATCAAATTGTTTACAGATATGACGTTTAAGGCTACCTCTTATAATGTTTTACAGAACTCATTTGGTGAAGTTTGGCCTGTGTTAGGAGAACTTAAGTTTATGGAGCCTATGATAAACTTTGACAATAGAAGAAGCAGGTTAATTACAAAAAAGTGAGCAGTTTGTGTTGTTATATCCAAAATGGTTTGCGCAACCAGCTCTGTTTTTTCTTCAGTGGACGTGCATACTGATAATAACATCATGTCGATGAGAATTCTGTGAGAGAAGCGCCATCTCCTGGTCATACTCTCTATTTCAATTAATGGGTGGAGTTGCAGTAAAACTTTGACACTCCCAGGAGAAAGAGGGAGGCCACTCCGGCCACTGGGATTTGGAGGGAACTCTGCCGTTAATGGGCTGGAAAGGGCACGCCATTCGTCCGGCGTTTACTCTGAATACTCTGAATGGGAACTTTTAAACTGCTACTACTGTAGATGTCATCCTGATGTTGATATTTCAGAATTTAAGTCTGAAATTATCCTTCAAGAAACTGCCAGCCATCATTTACAGAGTGATGCTGAATGTGAAAATGCTGGTCCTTCAAACTATGACAGTGAACTTGGAAGCCCTTCCGCAAATCTTCCTGAGCCCACTCATGACAGTGGGGAACTGCAAACTCAGTTAAGAAACAATCTGGTTTCCCTTTTCTTGAAAATTTCCAGTGTTCTTCATGAAACAGCTATACAGACTGTCATCGATGACTTGTTACAGATATTCTCATGTTCCAAACCTCTTGTGAGAAACAGCATTACTGACATTCTGCACCAGCATAGTCAGCCTGTGACTGATGTCGTACTGAATGAGTTGGTGGAAGCTGTCATGAGCACAAATGTTTTTGTTATTGCATCTACAGCAGGTGCAGAGTTATCAACTACTAAACGGAGGAAAACCTTTGTGAGGAGCCATTACCCTCTAGTAATGCCTGCCCAGTACACACTAGATTCTAGTGGTCCCACAGTAGTATATGTCCCTGTATTGCAGATGCTCCAGTCTTTGTTCAAGAATAAAGACATTCTTGATCAAATCAAAGAGGCTAAACAATTACCACCTGGTGTTTATATGTCTTATGAGGATGGGACATATTTCAGAGAGAACCAGTTTCTGTCAGCGACAGGAGAGCTGAGATTGTCTGTCGAAGAAATTGAGCTAGCCAATCCTTTAGGCACATCTAGAAAGATCCACAAACTAGCTTGCTAATCTACCGAGTCAGTACAGGTCCAGCCTTCACATTATACAGCTAGCTCTGCTATGAAAAGTTTCTGACCTGCAGAGGCATGGGTATGAAAGTGTACTCGCCCCTTTGTTGAAAGATTTACAAATTCTGGAGCAGGAAGGCCTTTTCATTGAGACCCTTGGTGAGTGAATCAAGGGTTCTGTGCTTTGTGTGGCAGCTGATAATAATTTGGCTGCTCATGGTCTTGCTGGATTTGTCCAGTCATTCAGAGCACATAATTTTTGCAGATTTTGTTGTTGTACTCCAGATCAGATGCAAACCACTGAAGTTTCTGAAGGTAAATTCACTATGAGAACAACAGAGTCCCATGATCTTCTTGTGGAAAACATTATACACGGAGACTACGTTAACCATGCTGGTGTGAAAGACATTTGTCCTCTCAGGAAGGCGTTGCAGCACTTTCATCCCATTACTGGTTTCCCACCCGACATACTCCATGATCTTTTTGAAGGGATTGTGCCTGTGGAGCTGGCACTGTGTTTTGCTGAAATGATTCAGCGAAAATATGTTTCTTTGGAATATCTAAATAAAAAAATACGAACATTTCCATATCAGCACTCAGACAGACTTGACAGGCCCCAACCGATCCCCAAAAACTTTGCATCCAAACAAAGCATTGGGGGAAACGGGCATGAAAATTCCACCTTGTTGCGATTATTGTTACTAATGGTGGGATACAAAGTACCTGAGTGGGATGAACATGGGCAACACTGATGGATCTGAAAGAAGTAGTACAACTTGTATTATCTCCATCTTTCACAGAAGAATCTATTCAGTACCTGCAAACCAAAATACAGGAACATAGACAGGGCCTTAAAACTTTGTTTCCTGATTTTAAACTCAAACCCAAGCATCATTACATTGAGCACTACCCCGGTCCCCTGATTCACTTATGGACCATGCGATTTGAGGTGGTGATGGGGATGTTTCTTATGAAAGAACAGGAAAGGTTCTCAAGTTGTCTAGGGGACAAAAGAATCAGAATCAGCTTTAATGGCCAAGTATGACACATACAAGGAATTTGACTCCGGGAACTTCTCTCTCCAGTACAGAACTTAAATAAGTGAAATAAAAATAAATAAAAATAAATAATAAAGGATAATATCATCAGAGCGACAGCCTGGGGGAAGAAGCTGTTCTTGTGTCGGGTGGTTTTGGCATACAAAGATCTGTAACGCCGGCCTGACGGGAGGAGCCTAAACAGATTGTGGCCAGGGTGTGAGGGGTCTGTGGTGATTTTTCTCGCCCGCTTCCTAACCCTGGCCTGGAATAGGTCCTGAATGGAGGGAAGATCATTACCTATGATCCTCTCTGAGGAACTGAGTGTTCTCTGCAGTCTGTCCTTGTCTTGCCTGGTGGCGGATCCGAACCAGACAGAGATGGATGAGGTCAGGACAGACTGGACTATTGCTGTGTAGAAAATGGTCCGCAGTTCCTGAGGCAGGTTGAACTTTCTGAGCTGACGCAGAAAGTACAGCCTTTGCTAGGCCTTCTTCCTTATAGAGTCAATGTGCGAGGTCCACTTCAGGTCCCGTGTGATGGTGGATCCTAGGAACCTGAAAGACTCAACTGTGGGAACTGGCCTGTTGGTGATTATGAGAGGAGATGTTGATGAGGTTCTCTTCCTGAAGTCCACTGTCATCTCCACAGTTTTGAGCGGGTTTAGCTCCAGGTGGTTCTGACTGCACCAGAGGACCAGCTGTTCCACCTCCCTTGTATATGCAGACTCATCGCCGTCACGGATGAGTCCAATGACGGTGGTGTCATCTGCAAACTTCAGAAGTTTCACAGAAGGGTCCCTTGACGTGCAATCATTGGTGTAAAGGGAGATGAGCAGTGGGGAGAGAATGCATCCCTGGGGGGCGCCGATGCTGAGGGACTGGGTGCTGGATATGAAGTTACCCAGTTTCACCTGCTGGCTCCTGTCAGTCAGGAAACTGGTAATCCACTGGCAGGTGGAGGGAGGCACGGTGAGCTGGTGCAGTTTTTGGTGGAGGAGCTCTGGGACGATGGTGTTGAATGTGGAGCTGAGGTCCACAAACAGGACCCGAGCGTAGGTACCTGCAGAGTCTAGGTGGTGCAGGATGTAGTGGAGAGCCATGTTGACTGCATCATTCACTGACCTGTTTGCTCTATAGGCGAACTGCAGGGGGTCTAGCAGGGGATCTGTGATGTCCTTCAGGTGCTTGTCCAAGTGCTAGGCTACTAAATATCTGAAGACCAATGAATGCACATAGCAAGCAATGCAATGTGGAATGAACAGGCTTATTTGTTTTACAAGTACTGACAACAAATTCTTTTTGGATTTTGTTCAAGGATCATTTATCATATAGTCGAATAACGAAGGCTTAACTTTATTGTATGCCCTGGACTACTGACGTGTCGAGAACTGCGCCTGCATGCATTCAGAGATCCTACTGAAACATGAAAAGACACAAGCAGCAGACGTATAGCTCAGATTATCTCATTTGCGTAGAGCATAAATGAGCCTTTACAGTAGATGAGCAGGTAAAAGATGAAATACCTATTTTCTTTTGTTTCAGTGCTGTGCTCAGTTTTTTTACTACTTCCTAAAGATAATACTTTCAGATCCTGTATATCTAGTGTCAGTAATTTTTTGGCACTTGTTTGTCCTTAAGCTGTTCAACTTAAATTTTTTTAGTAACTACATTTTATTTGATGTGCTACATTTGCAGTTAGAGAATTTTAACATTGTAACGCAGGTGACGGACAGAGAGTGCTTTTAAATTTCGAATTAATTTTCTGTTCATTTTTGTAGTTCACAACCCACAAGACGTTGGGCGCAGGTATCGTGCTGTTCTCAAAGAATTCAGACGTACCAGAAGCACAAGCCTCAGCTGCAGGACAATGAATGTGGACTGAAACACAACTGCCTTGACTACTGTTGTTGCTGAGGTTCTAATTGCTACAGAGGGTGAAAACTTTGGACCTCTCCCGATATTCGGTGATGACGATACAATCCGGAGTTATGCAAAAACTTGCAACGCCTTCCTGGAGGAAAATTGACCACTTGTAGAAAAATTAAAAGGATGAAAAAAATATTCAGAGCTACTACCAATTAAGTACAAATTCCAAAAGTAACAGTAATGCCGTTGCGACCTGTAGGGTTAATCTGGTTTCAAAAAAAAAATTGCTGGCGGTAACCTGAAATCTTTTTTTTTGTTTGTTTATCAAGTTATGTTTAGTTTTTTGTATTCCTTTGATATTTAACTTTAAAAACTGTTGTTAAATATTACCATGGCATTTTTTTTTTAAATTAACTCCCAGAGAACTGCAGCTGCCATTTCGAAGGTAGACGTTCATCCAAATTTTCTTGTTTCATAAAAGTTATCGTATGCCTTTGTGGGCATATTGTTATTTTATCTGACAGATTGATAATCAAAATACTTTTGAGCCTAAGCACCGGAAAAAAACCCAATTTCTTTCACAGTACAGTTTTAATATTTCGTGTTTAACTTTGTAATTATGCAGTATTTCATTTGTTCCAGTTTATAAAACTGTTCATCAGTATTGTACAGACCCTTGGAGTTACGTACGTGGTAATAAAGACTTAACATCTCAGAAACAAGACTGAATTTCTTTTACAGTACAGTTTTACCTTAGTAACTTGATTATAATTTGTGTTTTACTTGGTAAAAATGCAGTATTTTTGTTGTGTTAAACACAAACATTGTGCAATCCCATGTGAGTAACCCGGTAATGGTTTAAAATCACCGAAACAAGACTGGCTTTCTTTTATGGTACACTTTCCCTTTACCTATCTGGAAATACTTGGTGTTTTACTTGGTAGTGATATAGTGCTTTTGTTGTGCAAGTTTATGAAACAGTGAATCACCATATTATACAATCCAATGTGAGTTACCTGGTAATAATGGTTTAAAATCTAAGAAACTTGACTGACTTTCTTTTACAGTACAGTTTAAGTAGAATTTTACTGCAGTTGGTCTATGGATAGGTTAAAACATTGTTCAGCTTTGTATGACTTACAGGGTCATAACCGCTTAAAATCTAAGAAAACAATTATTTTGTCTTCCTTTCCGAAGTGTATTGACAGTATCCGTTACCTGGTAATTTTTGGCAGTGGACAGTGCAATCCAATAGTAAGTAGTAGGTAATTTAGGGATTGCTAAATAGTTATTTCATTACGATTTCCGTCAAAAACAGGCTGCAATTACATAGCAATACACTAGTAAATGTAGTAATGGTCAATTTTACTATGTAATCTGTTGGTAAATACTTAGTAATTTAGTCACTGTTAAATAGTAATTTCATTGCAATTATGTTCTAAACCCATTACAATTACCTTGTAACACATTTGAAATTACCAAGTACTTACCTGGTAATTGGATAGTAATTAGGAGAGTGTAAAAAGAAAGGGTTACTTAGAATTAATTCTGGGCGGTTCAATTCAATCCCATTAAATTCCCTGAAATAAAAACAAATGGTGAGACATATAAGCCCATCTACTCCATCAAACATCTTCTTCTACTGCTCTTTCTGATCTGTGTAGAGAAAAAAAAAATGGTGGAGGCCTTCCTCCAATCAGTGGCTCAATTATTCAAACTGAGCAGCTGAGCAACACTCCAGATTCATCAATCCAGAGCCCAGTCAGACCTCAGTGTCTTCTAGCCTGCTACTGGGATGCAGAACGTTCTGGAACCACGATTCCAGTGTTGTCGCAACAACACAGTGCTTCGATAACTACCCACGCAGCACAAAATGTCTGTGTACACCGGAGGACGCCGCAGCGTCGGAAGACACATGTCACTTAGAGGTGTGACTGGCTGCTCTGCTTATAACATCCTCCCATGTCAGTGTCTGCATCAAAAAGGTGGAAACATATTGAAACAGTCACTCAGTCATCTATTTAGCCTCCAACATCAGTGTTAAAATTGGATACTTCATCTCTACTATTCTTTAGTCAGAGCAAATTAGTATTAGTACTGCTAGTCTCTGAACAGCGCGCACATAATCTGAATACATTCATGTCTGGACCATAGACTGTAAAAAAGAATAGACAGCGCCTCCTCACTCTTCCCCGTTTACCAGAATGACACACTTTCATGGGGGAATTGATGGCATATTCACAGACTCCTCCTCCCCAGCTCTGATGAAGCATGTTCCTAAAAAGGGCATAGGGACCTTCACTGTAGACTCTGCCCTCGCGGGGCGTGTATGGGCGTGTAGTTTGGTCGTAATCGCGCCCATTCTGCTCCCGCGTCTTTAGCTCTGATGCTAAACTTGGCTCGGCCCCCTCATTAATTATGCAAGATTTCAAAAAATTATCTTACGAAAACCAGCCTGGTGCCCAGGTTTTTTATGAGCCCAGCGTTCCTCAGGAAGAATATGTAGCCATAGAAAGTTTTAAAAAAAATGGGCACCAGGCATTAAAGTTGTTTTTAACGTGTCTAAAGTCCAATGCTTTTCAATGGGGGCCTAGCGGCCAAATGGAGGTACTACAGCAATGGAGGAGCAATGGCGGCCTCAATGGTGTGCGGTCACAAAGCAGAGCGGCCAGCTGCCATTGGTCTGGACATGGTCCAAACGAAACAGCTTCATCTCTATGGAGCTACAGGGTTAGCCTTAGCGCTAATAGCAATCATTGCTTAATAAGACCCAACTCAGCATGCTAAAAAATTACAGAAAAGGCATCAGACCGATTGGTAAACGGCCAACTCCACACATTATTCTTGACATGGTCTAGCATGTTTTATCACTCACTTTAAAGCGCACCAGGCATAAGCACAGATGAGTCCATTACAAACCAGGTACAGACTGAAAACGTGGAACCGACATTAGTTCTGCCCCACGGTAGAGTTTGTTATTAAACGTTATTCTCTGGTTTGGCATTGATTAGTAAGGTCTGAGTTGGCGCAAGCGGAACGCAGAGCTTCCGCTCGTTCATTATTACAGTGGAAGCAACAGAACTAACACCTTGTCTGCGTGGTTCCTTCTCTATTCCCCTTTTACAGGGGTGTAACATATGGGCGTGTAGTTCAGTCGTAATCACGCCCATTCAGCTCCCGCGTCGTTAGCTCTGATGCTAAACTTGGCTCGGCGCCCTCATTAATTATGCAAGATTTCAAAAAATTATCGTACGAAAGCCAGCCTGGTGCCCAGGTTTTTTATGAGCCCAGCGTTATCTCAGGAAGAATATGTAGCCATAGAAAGTTTAAAACAATGGGGCACCAGGCATTAAACCTGTTTTGAATGTGTCTAAAGTCCAATGCTTTTCAATGGGGGCCTAGCGGCCAAATGGAGGTACTACAGCAAGGGAGGAGCAATGGCGGCCTCAATGGCATGCGGTCAAAAAGCAGAGCAGCCAGCGGCCATTGGTACATTCCCACTTTTTAATTTACACCCTCCAGCCAGTCAGAATTGTGTATTCACCCAGACCATGGTATAATTGAGATTAACTAACAGCCTTTTTGTATGGGCTCTGAAAGCTCCACCACACAGATATACCATGACAAGTGCTGCATTTTCCTGTGTAAAAGCAGAAAAGAACTAGGGCTACACCACCAGACGAATGCGGCTACTCACATTTCGTCTCTGCTTTTTATATTTTAACGGGGAAAGAAGTCATAGAAGCTTGTTACTGTGTTTACCGGTTTCTTTATCTTTAGAAAAGACCACATTCAAAAAGAAACACCCTAAAATTTCAACCATCAGACTGCTAGAGACTAATTAAATTAATTGAATATTATGGAAGGAATCAAAACTCAACCGTAATGTTGTCGGAAAAACATTATTAAATAAAAATGATGAGTGAGATTCCTTCATTATATGGAGGTTATTTAATGGACTTTGATCAAGTAAAGAGGAACAGTATTACAGGGTATTTGCAACACCTGAACCTACCTCTCACGACTGACACCCAACCTTTTATAGATTCACACCTCACTATTACCTACACCATATCAGTAAACATTTCTTCTCACTGACTACTCCAGGCTCCCCAGGGTCGTTTCCATGGCAATACAGGACATAGGAATCCTACTATCAGTTATATCAGACCTAACTTAATATTATACAGTCTCACACAATCAGACTATCACTATATCATGAAGAAATAGCACACAGTTCTCTCAGTATGTAAGAATACACAGAACAGATCATTCTTAATATGCATTTTCCCATAACAGTGACATTGTCCAGATACAGCTGAGTTTGTTTTCGGATGCCAGCCCGAATTTAGACTCGGTTTAGATACCAAATTTTGAATGTTTCCATCTCAGACCCTCACATAAAATAAAATTGTAATAAAATAATAATCTAATCTTAAAAATTTGGATAAAATGCAAATAAACGGGTAGAACAGAATGGAAGAAATAGAAATGGAGTAAAGAGGGAAACACAGCAAGTGATATTGAATGGTATTGAAAGTCAAAATAGAACATTTGTAAATGGACTGGACTTATATATAGCGCTTTCTAGTCTTACTGACCACTCAAAGCGCTTTACATTGAAGCCGCATTCACCCAATCACACTCACATTCATACACCGACACCCAACATGGCCAATGTAGAAGGACAATGTAGAATTTGGGGTGTCCTTGACTGCTAGAGACTGCTAGAAGTGTCCTTGACATGTGACTGGAGGAAGCTGAAATTGAACCTACGACCCTCCGATTGCAAGCCAACTACTCTACCACTGAGCCACAGTCACCCACTGTTCACTGTGTATGAACAAAATGATGAAGAATTGGTAGAGATGATGAAAGTAGATGAAGCTGAAAGGTTTAATGAGAAAGTGAAAAAACAAGTTGGCAAATGGATTTTGAAGGTATGCAGTGTAACTGATTTGAAGTGCTGGAGAGCATAGCAACAGTGGGGGCTCTCCCAAAAACCTGCGCATCTATTTGTGGGTTTTTTAAAATAAAATAACATAAATAAAAGAATAAAAATAGTAGATGCACTTGTAAAAATAATTAATTGGACAAATGGAAAAGCAGAAAATTTTATTTTTACAAAAATAATGGTTAAATTCCTGTAAAGTAAATTTACCCATTTTTATGGATGTCTGCATCATCCATTTTTATATTAAGTTCCTTATAAGTATAAATATAAATCTATGAAATTGATTAACTATTGATCAATAGAAAACTTATTTTAAAAGATTAAGATGAATGATTAGTAGGTAATATAGACAGACTACTAAAGAATCATAAATTCATTAGAAAAATGTAAGAAATTGGGTCAAATGTTTTTAATAAGCACTGTGTCAAATTATATGTGACCGAGAAGAATTTCCGAGAAGCACGTAATCTTATCTAAAAGTAAAACAGGTCGCAAATATTTTAGTGGCTTTTGCTTTTACACCAAAAGCATAGTGCACATAATTTGGAATCTGAAGCAGGCAATTAATTCCAAATTTGACTAGAGATAACTTTGAAGTTTTAAATTGTGACACATAAGAGAATAGATTCTATGTTTTGGAATTGGGTTTTTAAATTATGCACAGTGGGAGTATTTAGGCAATGGCTGAATAGTTTTATTTACAGCACTAGGCAGGGCGAATAAGAAAATTGGGGGCAGAGAAATTTTGGAAAATAAAAATAGTTTGTATATAGCTTGTAATGTTTGGTAGCTTAACTATCAAATTAATTTGGATGTTTAAATTAAGAGTTATGAATACATACAGAGTTTTGTTCTCCCCAGAGAGAGAAATGTTTATAATATACATTGCAGTAACTCTTTGCTGACATTAATTTGACTTAGAGTTTTTTTTGGTTGTTTTAGTTTTTGACTTGTATACATTTACTTATAAACAGGATTCTGTACAAAATGACAACATTTCAGTTCATTCTAACTGATGCAAATATATATATATTGAAATTTGATTGTAAAAAATTGGGTAAAAAGAAACTTATTAGGATTACGATATTGGACATTGCTAGAAGCTTCAATTCAATTAGGGGTTTACAGTTTGAAAAACACAATGAGGACTGTAAAGATAATTGGGATTGACTGTAAAATGCAGATTTTTGTTGTTTTGTTTTAATTTCAGAAGCTTTGTGCTAATTAAAATTGAACAGTTTCATCTTTTGGGGCTTGTTATTGAACTTATTGTTTATTGGGAGAAAGGAAATATTATGCACGTTACATTTGGAAAAAAAAATGTCATAAAAGGGAGGTAACTTAAAGGTTTAACTAGATAAGTTTTGAATATGTTTCACAAACTTTACAGAATTTGAAAGATGTTTTTAAAGGATGAACTGTTTAACTTATTTTTCACCCTGATATTTGGGTCCGCTAGCTAATTTGAAAAGTTTAAAATACATTTTTTGGAGCAATGATGACTTTGATATGAAAATCAAATTTTCAAAGCTAAATTTGCCAAACAGTTTCCACATGTGAGGGTAGATGGCAGGTGGTTATGACTTCTCTTTTGTGTCACTGCTTTGCATGATTTCCTTATCACTGACCAGAGGAGGATTCACACTTTACTTAAAGGCACAGTGTGTAATTTTCGGCCAGGAGGGGGCAGTGCATAAATGAAATTATCACAAGCATGCTGTATCTGTGTCTTCGAGTAAGAAACTCAATGACGGAGGTCCAACTAGTGCTGTTTTCAAACGCTCAATTCCCTGAGAATTATCTATTTGCAGCAACATGACGAGCACATCAGTCTCTCTTTCATCGCTTGGAACTAGCGAAAAGGTAAAAATGTATTTATGGCGAAACTTTTAGCATTTTGAGGGGAAATCAATGTTTTAATAGCGTTCGTGTTCCGCGCGCTTTGTCTGTCCGGGCTCTTATAGAAGTAAAGATGTCATCTAATATGGCTTTCCCCTGAAAAGAGGACCCGCGCCTATGTATTTTAAAACGGATTTTTAAAGTCATATTTTACAATATCGCCAATATTTTTGCAATTAATGTGTTTTACGTAATTAATATGACAATATTTTAATGGCTATTTACAAAGATGTGCTGCAAAACTTACACACTGTCACTTTAACATTTCCGCAAGATCAGTTATCTGTCAGGTTTTTTTTGTGTTTTTTTCCTGCTTGTCCTTACATTGTACATTGTATTGTCTTGATTATTGTCTTATTGTAATTGCTTTCTTGTATTTTAATCATCAAATTGATTTATGCTGTGTTCCAATTTTAGTCATGTAAAGCAGCTTGAATTGCCTTGTTGAAAGTGTGCTATACAAATAAAATTGCCTTGCCTTGTTTAAGAATTTCAGATTGTCTGAGAGAAATATCAGCAGTTCCAGCGTTATTTTCAATGATAGATGGAATTCTCTCAGATATTTCTTTCACTGTCATCTGTGGAAATTTATAGACAATAATGTTGATGCATAACTGTTCAATACCTTTCATTGAACCATCATGATTAAGAAACACACTTTCCCTGTGTGTTTGCTTTATTTTTTATTTTTGGCAACCTTGCTCCATGGTCTCAGGGACCTGGAAGGTGAGGAGCCGAGAGGTGCGAATCTGTTTTTTAATGTGACTTTTGGAATTTTTTCTTGATGGGGTTTCTTTCGACATTCCTTTCTCTTCTTGGGTGTCTCAAGTCTGAGCGGAGACCAAAGCTCTGTGGAGTGGGAAGTTCTTCCCGATACACGCCATCTGTTTGGAGGGGTACTCTGTGTAGTTGGCACTGTGCTGCCAGGCTGTTGATTCTCGCATGCCAACAGAAGAGTTATTCTGTTTAGTTTGGTCTTCTCAAGGCGGCAAATGTTCATTTCCATAAATTTGTTGTAATAATTCCTGAAAAGCTTTGTCAGAGCAAAGAGCCATTTTGTAATCTTCAGTTCTTTATAATGTAGTCTAAAGAGACGAAATCCGACTGGTACTGTAGTCCAAAAAAAGAGGAAATCAGATTGGTATTGATTAGTGTGTATAAAGTCACTCTAGGAAAAAGTAGAGGAAATAAAAAGGGAAATAAAAGTATAGCAAGACAGAGGCAGCAGGGAAGAACTGGAGGGAAAGAAAAACACATCCTTCCTCTCCAACAGTCACATCACATGGCGCATCCCGGGTACTCCTGATGTTACCAACAGTAGTAAAAATAGCAAAGAAACCTAGCTGGATACATTTGTCTCACTGTAAGAAACAGAAACCATTTATTGATTAAAGGGACAGAGTCTAGGAAGAGTGGTGTTTCAGTCTGAATTCAAAGGGGTTTGGTTGCAATAGGAACCATTTGTCTTAACCTCAGTGAAGAGCACCAGGAGAGCCACTCTTCCATAGAGACTGTTACAAGAGAGACAGATAATATAGGAGCTTTTCTGCCAATTTTTATACTTTTTATTCTGCGACCGTTGGGTGGTGCTTTCCAGCAAAGAATATTAGGACCAGTACATAAAACGATATCTAAACTGGAAAAATACAAACTTTATGTTTTGGTGTATTCAGAGGACAACATAAAAAAAGAGAAGAAAAAACTTCTCCTATAACCTGTCACTAATCTCACTGTTCTGTTTCCAGATGTTTTAGGATTTGGACAATCTTTAAGCGTGAACCTAACCAGACTATATGGGAAAACTGTTTTATGTCAAGCTCATAGGTCTTTGAGAGAGATTTCTGTGCTCATGGAAGCAGCTGATGGATTCTTAGACAGCTGGACAACTTATTTCCTTTGGCACACCCGACAAATCTCAGAGCAAGGAAATGCTTTTCTGATCATAGCTCAAAGAACAGCAAAATGAGCGTTCTGTGCTAGCTTCAGCAAGTGGGGACAGTGGGCTTGTTAAGTATGCATGGCCTCTGAGACATCAAAGTCATTGGCTCCAGGTTGTTTGGATCAAAACCTGTTGTACAAAGCTGATAATGATGCATCAACAAGTGAGTCAACAAGTTCAACATTTTCATACCAACGACAAATGCTCTCTTTCACGACCTTTTACAGACCACTGGCGAGTGGTTGAATAATCCTTTGGGCAGTGATAATTAAAAGAGTTTCTGTTTCTGCAAAGATTGTTCCAGCTGAAAATGATTAAATGTTTCTTGTTGTAATGTTTATTTTGTGATGACCCATATCATGATCATAGAATCATGGTATGTTCTTATGCTTCCATTAAACAGATTCATCAATGATAAAAAAGAAGGAAATGTTGGAAAATTAAATAAATTAACATTGATTCATATATGAAATATTTTTTTTATTTTATGTCTTGGCCTTTTTATATTCTCTTATACACTTCTCATTTACTAAGTTTAAAACAGCAGTTTAATTAGATCCTGCGTCTTGGAAATTCCTGCTGCGGAGGTTCGTTTCGAATGTTTACATCTCTGAGATGACTTTCTGCATCAAAGATCATTGTCATTTTATGACTCACCCATGTGTTAAACCTGTGATTCTTTGATCTTGTGGTGGTGTGACACAACCATTTGTGATTCTTTGATGTTTGATCATGTGATGATGTGAGACAACAATTTTTTGAGTTTGTAAGAGTTTGTGATCCTTTGATGTTTTAATCCTGTGACTTCAATAAAGGGGCATGGGAAGATAGGTCGGTGGAGAAGCCCATCGACCTAAGTTGGCATTGGGTTCCTCCCCATGCATGAATGAGAAAATAAGACTTGTCTTGACTGTTTATTCCCTAAAGACACTCTTCCTTAATGTTGCATAAATATATTTCCAACAGTGTGGAACCCTAGACCCTGAGAAATCTCCTTTCTGTGCTTTTTTATATATAAACTCTTAGTCTGCATTCCGAGTCTGATTCTGGATGTGGGTGAGAAAACTGAAATCAAGCATGACATTGTTTCTTTTTTTATCTGTGTACCTGAATTTACCACTACACTCTGAAGACCATGTCTGTCCACTTGGCTTCTTTAATTAATTTTATTTTGTTTAATTTCCCTCTAGGAAAAATAAAACTATGTTTTAAGGCCTGCCTTTGCATGTGATTGGCCTCTTGTTGTGTAACCCTTAGAATGACGTCTTATCCCAGGCTGGGTGGCTATTCAGCAAAACTGTGCAGAAGCTACTAAGTGATTTTTAAAGTCACCTTGTTCATGAAAGCGCCATCACTATTGTACTACAAACCGAGCAAGATATGGCTGATTCGGCAAGAAGTGCATTATTCAGAGAACCAGTCAAGAGGCCCATGCTATCTCTGGAGGAGCTGTAAAAGACCAATGGGATAAATAGTACCTCTACGATTTAGCCTTTGAGAAAGAATGGAGAGAAATTAGTTCAATTTGCCATTAACTATTAAGCATCAACTCATATTCATATGTTAAAATGGTCCAGTCAAAGTCCAAACTTAAATTCAGCTGAGAAAATTTAAGACTGACATTTACAGACTGAGAGTGAGCTAATTTGCTAACAAGAACAAGACAAAATTTTGTCTCCAGATGAACAAGAACGGTAGAGACATAGCTCTATAGACATGTCGCTGTAATTACAGCAAACAAGTGGTTATATCAAGTTTTGACTGCAGTGAAGGGGGATTACAAAAAAATAGTTAACAGTCCCAATAAAACACTTTCAAGATTGGGGTTGTGTTGAGACAAATGGTGTAAAAGTATGAGTGGTGTGATCACTTTTGCAAAGCACATCAGGGGAATATAATGTCCAGGGTGGCTGCTTTGACTGTCTTGTTTGGTTGTGTTACAGTAAGTGAAGCCCTATGTGAATCTTTTCCATAGTTCCTTTTATTCTCAGTGCAGAAAGTGCAATGTGAACTCTGCCACCAAATGTTAATGTTACTCCACTTGACATGGAACATAAAAATGAACAACATAAAGCTTTCCTGTTTCTGGTTTGCAGCTATTCAGACCAATAAATATTTCTTTACTGAGGAGTTTTCTTTGCTTTGTGCATCATTTTCTTTCTGTTTTTTCATTTCAAATTCAGCACCCATTTCTATTTCTAGACACTTTTAGGTTCGTTTTTTTTTATTTGTTTATTTTATTTTGATTTAATATACACATATCTCCATAGATAACAAACTCAGAAGGTATGTAAACAACATACAACTTATTGAACAAAAATAAAGGCTTATGGGGAAAAATATAATATAACTTGCACCTACAAATGAATAATAACTGTTGGGTCTGACTCATGAATGTTGAAATTAAGAGTCTGATTGCCGCGGCCTGATTCATGACCAATACAGAGAAAGGGGGGCGAATGACCCACAGCCAGCATAAACAGCGATGGATGAGTATCCATCTTCCTCTTCAAAACTCGCTTTAGTGGGGTTTAGTTCTGTCCACGGAACTGAAAGAAGAGATCTTCCTTTGCAACACGTGTTCTGGATTTTTGTCTTTCCTCCCTGCAACCAAGTTTTCCCAATATTTTGGTTGGCCCCCAAACTATCTGTTTTTGATCCGCTGAATTCCTCTCTTTTTGTTTTTTCTCCGCGCGACTGATGAGCCAAGCAACTGGGAGTCCCTCTCTTTCTGAAAGAAAGAGTGTTCCTTTTTATCTCTATTTTCTGGTACCTTGGTGAAGAGAGTTTAGAAAGCTTTCTTTATAACTGTATGCATGCATGATTATTGATGTGAAGTGAGTTGCCTTCCTTGAGCGCTCTGTGATTTTTCTGTGCTGTGCTTCTAATTATGGGTAAATTTGTGAGTTTTGTACTAGTTTGATTGCAAGTTTCTGTATGGTTCGTCTTTAATTAGTAAGCATAATTGTTATTCTGTAGAAGTTTTGGTTCCTCTCCGTTAGTTTGATAGTGTTTGGCGTCATAGACATTTGGGTCAGCAGCCGCAGAGCGCCTGTCAGGAACGCGCAGCACCCATAGGACATTTTAAACCCTTTTCCTCCATATTTCCCACCAGAGTCTTTATTAGCAGAAGCTAACTCACTGATAAGAGCCATGAGGTTTCTTTGTTAGAAAAGGAACCATAGGCCTTTTGCTCAGATTAAACAATAGGTCATAAAACTTCCCCCGTTCTTTTCGACGAGCTGCGCGTTCACGTCGTACACCACCTGTCTTTGTCAGATTTTTCCATAAATGAAAAACTGGATGGTGCCATGTTAATAATCTGAAGAGATAGTTGAATTAATAATTGATGAATTATTGATTTAATATCCTTAGACTAACCAGAATGACCATAACAATTATCAATTAATTAATTATTTAAGTGATAATTTCCCCTATAAAACACATTGACATCCCTTTTAAAATGTATTTACAATAAATATTATATAGTGGCTTAAACATTACCTTTCTCAAATAACTGTATTCCAAAGGTTCAATTTGTTTTATTGTTCTGTGTTTGTTTAGTCTTAATTCAATTTAAATTAATTTTATTTGTATAGCACAATTCACAACATATGTCATCTCAAGACACTTTACAAGGAAACTAATTTCAATACAATTATACAAACATTCCAATCAGTTAAAAGTTTTCTATGTAAGGAATCCCAGGAGATTGTGTTTAGTCATTGACGTGAGGATGTACCCAGAACATGCAGACTCCAACCACAGCAATCCTTCAGTAATCCCTCATACTGAGCAAGCATGTAGCAACAGTGGAGAGGAAAAACTCCCTTTTAACAGGAAGAAACCTCCAACAGAACCTGGCTCTGTGCAAGCGGCCATCTGCCACACCTGTCTAGGGGTTTGAAAATACATTTTCGTGGAAACTTGTTAAATTCCAATTTTTTTGGTTTAAAAGCGTCTTAGTGCTGCTGGTCATGGTCATTATTTGGTACTGCATTTGAATTATGTGATTGGCTGAGAGGGGTACATCTTTTCCATTGTCTACGTCGCAGTCATGGTCTCACAGAGACGCCCTCCCTCTCTCAAACACATTCGCCCCACCCTGTGGCGAATCGAAATTGCTTATCTTGTGTGCTACAGTCTGTGGTGCTACGTGTGCACACAGAAGCATGTCGAGAGAAACAGAGGAAGCTGAAATCCTTTTATTTCGCACTTTGGAGGACCACAACGTCGAAGTGGTTTAAAGCCATAAGTTATAACGTTTATGTTTTAAACACACAGTGAATAAGGAAACAAAAACTGCTGCCATGATTCAGTCCAAAGCTACTTAGCATCGATGCTAGCGCTAGCCTCTCTGTGCTTGTTTGCTACTATATGTGCTTCCGGCTTCAGGCAGCGCTGACTCACCGCCCTGAGCCAATGGCTCAAACTGATACGTCGTTTGGTCGTTGCGCTCCATAAAGCCCCGCTTTACCTTTGGTGGACAGCGGAGAAGAGACCTAATTTTTCCCTTTACCGTAGGTAAATAGAGGATGAAGTTTTGCGTCCATATGCCATATTTTAAATTGGAACCCCCCCTCCCATCCTCCACACTTGGCCATGCCCCCCCCTGTGCCTACTGGCCCTGCCCACTTTAGTAGAGTTTTTCAAATGTTGCCTGGGAGCGGGATGATGCTTTTTCATGGGATTCAGTTACTCTTTAAGGCTTTAAATTGCATTATGTGGACTTCCTGATAATAAGGAGCAGCAGTCAAGCCTTCAAGTAATAAATGCATGGACTAGTTTCTCAGCATCACTCCTGGACAGGATGTTTATAATTTTAGCAATATTCCAGAGTTGAAAGAAAGAAATCTTGAAACCCAATTAATATGGGATTTAAATGTCATGTCTTGGTCAAAAATTACCCTGAGGTTCTTTACACTATCACCGGAGACCAATTTAATGCCATCCAGATAGAGTGACTGACTGAGCAGTTTACTTTTTAAAGCTTCCAGTCCAAAGACAACAATTTCTGTCTTGTCTGAATTTAAAAGCAGAAAGTTTTGAGCAGGGGTCCCCAGAGGGCCAGTATCCTGCAGGTTTTAGTTCTTTCCATGGTTTAACACACCAGAATAAAATGATGGCTCGTTAGCAGGCTTCTGCAGAACTTTGCCATGCTGAGGAGGAAGTTGGACAATTTGAATCAGCTGTGTTGGCGCAGAGATACATCTAAAACTGGTAGGGCACCGGCTGTTGAAGCATGAAGTTGAGGATCCCTGGTTAGGATCATCCAGGGTTTTATGTCCTTCAGATATGCCTGTAATCTACCTAACTAATCGGATTTATGGATAAATATAAATATAATATATTATCTTAACTTAAGATAATATTTATTGTGAATCTGTGTATATAAACTAAATTGAATACCGTTCATATGTTAAAAAAATCATTATTCAGTTATTTACTAGTTTAAGATATTAGCTTTAATGTAGTCAAGATACACTTTACAAAATCGACTTTAGACATCGTCACTGGACAACACAAAGAGCTTCTGTAAATAATTTGGTATTGGTGTCTTCAAGCTCTGTACATAACACAATTTTTCAATTCACAATTATTTTTTTATTTAATACATGTGACCCAACAAACAGTGTGTTCTCTTCATTTTGTCTCTTTCTTACAGTTCCTTATAACCTCCTTGTGTTTGCTGGGTTTTTCTGTCACTCCCTTTCCATCTCTGCAGAGGAGGGTGCCTCTTCAAACTCAGGACCTAATGTAGCATGACATCATTGTCACCTCATGTGGTAATTATATGCATTCAAGCCCAATTTTATTCCAAGGTTTTTCCCCGCTCTCAATTCTTGGGCTAAAGTTCCTCTCTTGGCAGCTCTGTCACCCACCTGCCTCCCAACATCTCAACTCTGCCTACTTGCAGCACCACACTATGTGCAATCCATCTTCCCTCTCCACTGGCCACAATTTACCTAGCCTGCCTGCACGCTCTCTTCTGTCATTCCTCCAACTCAGCCTCATTTCTGCTCTGCCGTCAGGTCTTTTGCCACCTTCCCATTCCCCATCCATATCCCCCGCAGCCTTCAGTTGAATAAATGTTCTGCTCCTGAGTCATTTTTAACCAGTCACAAATTTTTAGCAACTTCTTGACTCTGTTTGATTTGTTTGGGTGCACTTTGCAGCCAACAAAAACTTCTGGGAAAATTTAAAAACTGCAGGCCTACAACTGTAAATAATAGCTCATGCACAGTGCTTCACTTTGCACACAGATGTTGCTCTATGCTGCTAAGGGTTTTAATGCAGGCTTGTTGTGCAATTATGTTTGAATCCTGCAATTTAATTAAACTTCCATGACTGAAAGTTTCATTTGTATTTTTATCATTAATGTGTTAGCAGATGTGACAGGAGCCATCTTCACTTTCATTCTTCACTGTGAAAGCTTACATAGCTTGGTATTAGTTGCTGTGAAATGCATACAGTGCAGAAAAAAATGCATCTGCCCTCTTACAGATTTCTTCTGTTTGTTTTGTTTTTTGCATATAAATGTTTACCATCAAACAACATCAATCCATCCATCCAACCATCCATTGTTTTATCCTCAAAGGGTTTCGGGGGGCTTGTGTCTTATCTCCAGTGTCCAATAGGCTAGTGGCAGGGCACACCCTGGATAGGTCACCAGTCCATCGCAGTCAAACAACATTAAAATGAGTAAATATAAAAAATTGTTTAGATTTGATCTGATACTGGTGCAAAACCAATATGTTTGAAACGGTGGCGGTGCTTTAGGAATGGAAAACGTACAAACTTTGTTCAAAAGCATTCATTTTTTATTTTTGGTAGGGCTGTCAAATGAATAGAAATTTTGATCTAATTAATCACAAGGTACTGTGAATTAATCACCACTCCTAAATATGACCAAAATCCTCAAATTTTCAGTGTAAATAAAGGACAAATCCAGATACCGTTGCTGTTTTTGTAAATTGAATATAGGAGAAATCAACTGAATTTTTGTTTTGAACTCCACAATCACATTCACAGTGTATGTGTGGTCTCATATGAAAAATAATAACAAATACAGGGAGAACTGACCAAAAGAAATGAATAAACTTGACAATTTTCCCATAAGTAAAGACGCAGCAGATTCTGCGGTATTATCACATCAGGAAATGAATGTTATTATTGTGAAGATGTGCACGGCTTCTTTCGCTGAGTTAGCACTAATTGACGTCAGAAAACATCACTTTAACTGAATAATACATATTTTTAACACAGTGGCAACTCACTGAAATATACTGAAGATATACAGTGAACCAACATTGATAATCAACATAAATTCAACGTGTACAGTGAGCGGTACAGTGAGCTGACATCCCAAGCGGACAGTCAGGAAAACTCCCACAGACAGCTTATGAACTTATAATCATATCAACCCAAAATGCCAATGATAATATACTTAGATGTCATTTATGCACACACACAAGCACATGCTGCTGCACAACAATTCATAGTTTGGCTGGTTAGGGAGGAGAACTGATGTTTTGCGAGCTGCATTATAAACAGGGCAGAGTTCTGTGTATGCTTTAATTGTATTAAAAAAAGATTAGTTAATTCTAGGAATTAATCAACCCGCATTAATGCGTTACCTCAATTCAATGCAATTCAAAAATACTAATCCCAGACTGAAATTAAGTGTTGTTGTAGCTAGGGCTGGGCGATATAGAAAAAAAGCTTATCGACAAAAAAACAGTCATTTTGATCGATATCGATAATTATCGATAAAAAAAATCCCATAATGTAAAAACTATATTTTAAGTGCCCAGTCATTTTGTTATTCTTCATTGAACTAATTTTAACTAAGAATTAAATTCATTAAATTTTCAAACACTTCTTTTTATCATAACTAAGTTTGTAAGACAGAAACAAACCAAGAGACCTGAGTAACATCAGTAAATACAAAGAAAAGTAATATTATTAACCTTTATATATATATATATATATATATATATATTAATCATGTTAGTAATTTAAATTAAAGGCTTATTTTTATTCTTTTTAATCTTTAAAACATTTATGACCCTTTATAATATTAATGGATGAAACCCTTGGTTGGTCAATAAAGTTTAGTCAAATTCTCTTCAGCTGTAGGCTAAAGCTAACTAGCTACTCACCAGTGTTAATGGGCTCCAACACTGCAGCTCAGTCACTGAGAGCTGAAACCAGCAGGTCTATCCAACCCCTGTTGTGTTTTTTAAAGAGTTTTTTCGCTTCTGAGGACCGGGAGCAGAACCGAGGGGACATTTAAAAAGCCACAGATGTTAGCAACGCGACGCGACCTTGGTACGTTTCCTGTGTCTCTGTAAGAGATTCGTAGCGAGCTGGAGAGGGAAGTCCTGCTTAAAACAGCTGACCATAGTTTTATATTTCGTTCATTATTGCTACGTTTAGAGTTTTAGTGCATCGAGGATCGGTTCAAAACGGGACGTAACCTTTACCGGACTCACTGAAACATTTATCCGAGACAACGTCCTCTGCTGCTTCTTTGTTGTTACGTCTGAGCGCGCCGAAGCTACGGTTAAATTCTGTTTCAGCACAAATCATTTCATCCTTTTTGTGGTTTGAAAGGAGAGAGGGTGGCTGACAGAGCTGCGTGGGTCATTGTTAATGATTCATTTGGAATAAGTAATGATTGTCGTATTAAGCTGCCTGATAGGGTATAATGAAAAAACGAGGGGGAACTTTTTTTTCTATCGAACTTTTTTATTGACCCCCTTTTTTTTCTATCGCACCACACATCTATCGTCGATATATATTGCTATCGAATTATCGCCCAGCCCTAGTTGTAGCTCATAACTAATAATTTTTTTCGGAAGTTGGTGTAGACCACAATGGCTGCAGGGAAACAGGATTTCCTGTAGCAGTCTGTGTTGCAGCGAAACTGAAGAAGTCTCCGACTGAAGATACTCTGTTGCTGTAGGATAGTCTCATGAAGAGGATGCTCCAAGTTATTTGTGCTCCTCAATCACCTCCACTTCTACTTCACTTTTAACCTATCCCAGTTTCTTCTGAAATCTATCATCTCCTTTGTTTTGTTCAGATTCAAGGTAAGATTATTTCCTCACCATGCCACAAAGCGGCTCACCAGCTCTCTGTATTCAGCTTCTTCTCTATCTCTGATACACTCAACAATTGAAGAGCCATCTGAGTATTTCTGTAGATGACAAGTCTATGTCTGATAATTTTGACAGCTCTAACTTTAAGCAAGTTATTTTTATTTTTATTTTTAAAAGATAGCCATGTTTACCTTTTCTAGTGATATAGGGCATCGCAATGCGGTCAAGTGAACCGACACACGGAAATACGCAGTCAAGCCAGCTACCACTACCACGCTACCACTCTTATAAATATATAAATATAAATAAAACTTTGCGCATACACATAGCATTATGGTAATAGAGTACTGGGGCGCCTGTGCAGGTGGACATAATGAAAGAGAGATTAATTGAGAGGCTTAACCATAAGAAATATTTATTTATGGCCCTTATATGATGTATTCGTACTAAATCCAGAATAAATATGTCATAATTTTATTGTAGATCTTTGGAGAAACCGAAGATTAGAATACAGTATGATGGCTATCTGTCATAGGCGTCTGTATCATTTTCAGGAATGTTTTTTACAAAATGCTAAAAGTTGACAACATAGTCTTATCAGATGTTGATAGATGGTCACCTAGAGTAACATTAGAATATTAATGAATTTTACTGTAGAATCTTGGGGAAGATTTTGCAGAAACAAAATCTTGAAATTAGCACAATCGCCTTTTCTGCCAAGGTATTATACTGTACTTTGACTTGGCATTTCTCCAAAATGCTACAGTAAAATTCTAGTGGTACTCTAGGTGACCCTCTACCATGATATGACAAGGTTTTGCTGTCAACTCATAAGATATTTGAGAAATACAATCTAGGAATTGGCACAATCATCTATGCTGTTAAGGCATTATACTGTACTTTGACTTGGCATTTCTCCAAAATTCCACAGTAAAATTTTTTAATATTTATTCTATCAACAACATTATGCAGTGGGAATGCTTTACAGCAGAGAGCCCTGGAAGGCTTGCTAAGGTAGAAGATAAAATGAATGCAACCAAATATAAAAAGTCTTGGAGGACAATTAGTTTTCATTTGCAAGACAGCTATGGCTTGTTTTAAAGCAAGATAAAGACCCGAAGCATCCAGCTAAAGCTACACAGGGAGGTTTGAAGACAACAACATAGATGCTTTGGAGTGGTTTATTCAACGTGCAGACCTCAATCTGAGAGAGAATTTAAGGCTAGACTTGAAAAGGGCTGTGCACACCTGGTCACCACCGAGCTGACAAAAATCCCTGATGTGATTGCACCCAAAGGTGTATCTACAAAATACTAACTTGACGGGGGTGAATATTTATGCAATAACTTATGCTACATAATTTTTTGTAATTATTCTATAGAAATCAGTATTTACTTTGGCATTACATAGTTGTTTTTCTCAAAAAGCCAAATTTTCTTTATCATAAATGATTTGTAAAAGCAATAAAAGAGTAAAACATTCAAGCGGGTTAATACCTTTTTTATAGGCTCCATTAATCTGAATTTCTTTTTTCTTGATAGTTGTTTTTTTGGTTGTGTCTTTTTTACATTAATTCAAGTTATTTTTTGTTTAATATTAAATTTTGCTTGAGGACTTCAAAATAGGGTGTACAAAAAACCAAACAGAAGAAATCTGTAAAGGGGCTAAACCTTTTTCCCAGCACTGTACACATAGAGGCAAACAAACTAATGGATTCATACACACTTCCCTTACCCTGGCGACCGCCTGGAGTGGCTCCAATTAACAGCAGAGCTCACCAAACAAGAATTGTGCACATTTCTGTAAATTTAGCAGGACTTTTCAATGGAGTTGCTTTAAAAAAACTGTCCTTTTAAGGGAATATTTGTTCTTAAGGGACACAACATAAAGGAACCACATGTTGCGTATTCAAGCATGCATAAGGATGTTTCTGAGGACTATTTATGACATTACTATCGTCATCACTCTTACCTCTGCAGTAATGAACAAGCCGCCCTGGAGAGAAAACATATGTTAATACACACTCATACATGAAGACATACACTCTTCACATGTTAAAACAAAGATTAACACAAACATCATCATCAAATGGATGAATTAGAGTGGGTAGATGAGAAAAAATGTACTAACAGGGAGTGGTTAGAGGGTTGGATACGCAGTAGATTAAAAGACTATGGAAAGATGAAGTACGCTGGAAAACAGTGGTAGAAAACCTGAGGCTGAAAGAAGGAGTGTGTTGTGTTGAGGAAGAGATGAAAGGAGGTTGAGCATTACTGTGTGAGGGCAAGCAAAGCAGCATAATCGAGGGAAAGATGGGATATGAGACGAGAGCGGCTAAAGTTAATTAAGCTGAATTGAAAAGTAACAGCAAGAGAGGGAGGACATAATAAAGACAGAGGGAACAGCCTAGAGTGGCATAGGCAAAAAGAATAAAGATGCAAAGACATGTGACGGCAGGGAAAGGTGGAGAAAAGAAGAGTTGAATCGGAATGAATAAAATAAAGCAACGGCATTTGTCATCCCAACTGTTCCTTAAAAATGCACGGAAGATTCAAAAAGAAGGGAATACAAAGGGGAACTTAACATAAAAGGCTGGATGGAAGGAGTATCGAATTAGATTCCCCAAAGAAAAGCAGAGTGACTTCAGTTGGGCAAGAAATGTTATTAGGTGAGATTATTAGAGGGGTAGGCAACTACAAACACACTTGTCGGTGGCTTTGGATTTTCTATTCAGAACACTCTTTCGAACAAATATTTTGAACATCCCTCACATCTCATCACAAAGTTATCCACTGAATTAGTCCTTACTGGGAAAATTTCCATCCGCACAGACCCATTAAAGGAGAACTTTCTGACACACATAAGAGAGTGTTGAAAATGTCAGGAAAATAACCTCTACCTCCTGGCCCACATGCAGAACAACACACGGACAACAGGGCAAAGTGGAAAGGTTTATTAGTAAAACAAATAAAAAGATCGGCTGGGACAGCGGGGATCGCTGGGCGTCTGAAAGGGGAGAGATGAGGTTAGAAACGGTAGTTGGCTGATGGGAAATGAGTTATGTTCTTGGAGGTTGAGGTACTCACAGGTCCGAGGCAACTTCCAGTCTTGGGGGAATAAGTGAGATCTGCTGAGTGGCGTGAGTGGCTGCAGGCCTCCGGTGGAGCGAAACAGAGAGGAGGCAGCGTGGCGGAGAGTGGGCAGGCAGGTGCAAATGTTGCGCAAGGAGCTGGTTGCAATCGGGATCAGATATCCACTCGAGAGGGGAACTCGGGACACGGAGGCTTCACTGGGAACTGGCGGAATCAAAGGTACGCAGAAGAATCCTGGGAAACACAGAGAACGCAGAGGATCACTGGAGAACACTGGGAACGATCTCGGCGAAATACCCGAGAGTCAGAGGCTTGGAGGTACCGGTATGGTAACCATCAGGTGCCGGATGGTTGTGAGCCAGCTCCTTAAGAAGCTCAGGAACACAAAAGGCCAGATTGACAACAAGTGAGTGCAATCAGGCTGTGAGCAGCTCTCCACCACAGATCCTCTCTGAAAACAGATGAATCACTGCAGATGCACAAACACAGAACCTCACATCCTTACTTCGTGCTTTTAGCCAAGTTTATTTCACTTAGTAAATTTTAAGCATGTGTTCAAATGATATTTTATTTATCCAAAATGGAAAAAGTCATAACTGTTTTCATCAAAGTATCAGAGTTTTTGTGGATGGTGATGCTTATAGTATGAAGGATCACCAGTAGCAGTGAGTCTCATGACTGTCATGAAATGCTAACAGTTCAATATATGGACAGCAAAGACAATATTTAACAGTAACATGATCTGAAAAACAAAAAAAAGTCCAACAAGAAGGCCGGCGACATGGAAACAAGTGTCAAGGAGGGCGGCAACGAAGAAACAGGTTTCAAAGAGACTGGCAACGTGGAAACCAATGGCCGCTGGCTGCTCTGCTTTGTGACCGCATACCATGGAGGCCGCCATTGCTCCTCCATTGCTGTAGTACCTCCATTTGGCCACTAGGCCCCCATTGAAAAGCATTGGACTTTAGACACGTTAAAAACACCAGGCTGGTTTTCGTAAGATAATTTTTTGAAATCTTGCATAATTAATGAGGGGGCAGGACTTTGATTGGCAGGCTGTTTCGTTGGACTTTAATGATAGTAATACTACATTTTAATAATTATTTCAAGTTACTAGTTCTTACTATTTGAGGTTTGAGAAAGAGAAGAACCGTCGGAGGAGCGCAGTTACAGCTGCAGTCAGGCATAGGGCTATTATCCAGAATGGGCGCGATTACGACCAAACTACACGCCCATGCACACCCCGCAATGGCAGAGTCTACAGTAAAGATCCCGCCCCCATGCCCTTTTTAGGAACATTCTTCGTCAGAGCTGGGGAGGAGGAGTCTGTGAATCCGCCATGAATTCCCCCATGAAAGTGCGTCATTCTGGTAAACAGGAAGGAGTGAGGAGGCGCTGTATATTCTTTTTTACAGTCTATGGTGGAAACAGGTGTCAAAAGAGGCTGGCAATGTGAACACAGGTGTCAGGGAGGCTAGTGACGAGGCAACAGCAGACGTAGAGGCTGGCGACGAGGGAACTGCAGATGTGGAGTCAATCCCCTGAGCAACTTGTGTCTTGGAGGCCGACGCCTGAGCAGCTTGTGTCTTGGAGGCCGGCGCCTGAGAAGCTTGTGACTTGGAGGCCGGCGCTTGAGGTGTTTGTTACCTGGGGACCAGGGCCTAAGGAACTTGTGTTCTGGGGGGCTGGTGGGTGCAGGGCTTTATGTCACAGAGGCTGGCAATGAAGAATCTTAAGTCCCGGAAGCCGGCAATGCAGAACCTTGTTTCTCGAGGACCTTCAATGCAGAATCTTGTTTCTAGAGGGGCAGTGATACTGAACCTTGCGTCTCGGCGGCCGGCGATGCAGAACATTTTGTCTGGAGGACCAGAGATACTGCACCTTGTTTCACGGAGGCCGGCGATATTGAACCTTATGTCTTAGGTTAAGGTTGATGTCTGTGGTTGTAGTGATTTGGAAATCAGCAGTTTTGATCCTTGTGACTAGATGGCCAGCTCTGGTGAACCATGTGTTTAGGCAGAGGCTGGCGACAAAGCTGGACCTTGTGGCTCGAAAGATGGCAGAGCTAGATCTTGTGGCTCGGAGGACGGCAGAGCTGGACCTTGTGGCTTGGAGGATTGAAGGGGTGGAGCTGGCAGTGAAGCCAATGGAGCTGAGACTGAGGCTGGTGGAGCTGAAGGCTGTGCTGAGGCGGGGACCGGCTGGACTGGAGTTGAAGCTAAGGCAGAGGCCGGCTGGACTGAAGCTGCAGCTGCTGAAGTTTGTGCTGGAGCAGAGGTTGGCAGAGATGAGCCTTAAAGTGAGGCAATGGCCAGCAGAATTGAGGACAGTGCTGAGGCTAAGGCCGGCAGACCCTAATCCTGAGCCTTGGAGGTTGACAGGTCATAAACTTGAGCGTTGGAGGTCGGCAGGCCTTAACCTTGTGGCTTGAAGAGCGGCAACAAGAGAGTGACCCACGATGCGGCCTGCAGGACTCTCGGAGGAGCACAGAAGTCCCACAATGTAGCGTAGAGGACTCTTGGGAAGGCGCTCGGACCCTCGGAAAGACAGAGGAACCCCGGTGAGCCGCCACTGAGGAACCACGGCATGACGGCACAGGAGAACCGCAACGAAGTGGCGTAGAGGATCCTCTGGAAGGTGCCGTATCTTCACCAACACCCTCGGAAATGACAACAGGTGCTGGAAATGTGTCTTCACCGGTTTTATTATAGTTAACGAAAACGAACGAAATAACGAAAACTAGAAGTAACTGATAACTGAAAGAAAATAAAAAAGAGAATTTTAAACAAAACGAAAACGTACTGAAACTGTAATGAATGTTCACAAAACGAACTAAAACGAACGTAATCTAATAAGAAAATGTGCTTAATTTTCTTTTCATACAGTGCCTCATAAGGTCTAAAAAATATATTTCCATGTTGCTCTTGTGCTGTCACCAGAAACAGATGCGATCATCTGTGTTGTGGCTTTTAAGTTTTAAGGCACAAATTGCCTTGATAAAAAAAAACAGAACGCTGAGGTTGAATACAATCCCATCGACTTGCCTCCTTTCAAGGAAATAAGACTTCTTTGGATGGCAAGCTATCAGAAGAAGTGATTGAAACGATGATTAAACAGTCTGCAGCAAAAACGTCATAACAGCTGAGCTTCGGAGGCTAAAAAGCAAGCTAACACTGCGGCTGCAAACTGCAAGCAATAGTAATGGGAGCCGGTGTTAACAGTGGTGTTACAGCGGAGTTGTTTAGCTGATGTAGGTTGTGCGTGTATCCGCTGTGTTCATGGACATAAAAGTCCCTCTTCTAGTTTCTGGTTGTTGGTGGTTTTTACTGGCTGTACTGCATTATCCCAACATGTCAGTCAAGTTGTCTGTGTTTCTGCAGTCCACCTAGCGTCATATCAGCAAAGGTTTAAAGAAAGCGCAAATGTACAAAATTAAGCAAAAGCATCATAGTACTTAAGGTACCTTGGCTTTTTTTTTGTTGTGTTGCCACTCAGTGTTTTTATAGAATTGTAGGACCTGCATTAATTGTTTGGCTTTTTAATGCAAAGGTGCTGTTATTGTGTTCCATATTTCTTTTACACTTGCCTGATTTGTTTTTGCGCTCTAGAGTCCCGGGTTCTGGAAGGTGCTCTTTAAACTTAGGGTGGGGAATCCAGACTGACGACTGGTTCTCAGACACTGGCTCTGGAGACTTGGACTCAGAAACATATTCTGGAGAATCAAATCGAGAAAGCCAATCCAGCGTTTCGGGTTCTAACACATAGTCCAAATGCTCGGGTCCCAAAACACTGTCAAAAGGCTCAGGTCCTTCTCTAACGTTGGGTAACAGGCTGCAGATCGAGCTTGAAAGCTGAAACTACATTGAATGGAACTTCAAGCGAGGCTTGAGCCTGCTTGCCCTGACTCCGGGCAAAGAGCGAACCCCGGAAAAGCTGATGGAGCACAGCAACTGGACTGTGATCCCCGTACTCTGTCTCAGTGATCAGGTGCTCACTGTGGGGATTGGTCTCGTCATCCTGGAACACTGGGGAGACATCTGACAGCTTCTCATACTATGCATCTCTAGGAACGAAGAAGAACGCCAGGGAGACAGCAGTCACATACTCCAGGGGAGACCAAGGAACAAAGCACAGCGGCAATGGCGGTGAGAGAACTGTGGGGCAGACAGCAGGTCCGTTTCATACCACCGTGGCCTGACATCATGAAAACTGAAGGCCAACAGGGAACCCACATAAGGTGAGCCTAAATACTTCCCATTATTCACACACCAGTTTAATAGCTCAATCCATTCTTCCTCCGAGTGATTGTCATAGTCCGCTGGGTCCAGTTGGCTGGTTTGTTCTGTCAAACAAGGAGGACCAAAATGCAGAGCGACGTTTGAAACCTTTGCAGCCCATTTTATTAATCAAAGATACCAAAAGATAAACAATAGATGTTATCGAGACTCTGGAAAGACGTGACAAACTCTGGGGACACCAACAACAACAAACCAGCAGAGACATGAGGAAAGAGGGAAACATACATATTGGGACGGGTGATTGGAAACAACAAACAGGTTAGGACAGAGATAAGGAGCAGCTGACTTCAATTAGACAAATGAGGACACTAAGACTGACAGAGAGGTCAAAGAAACAGCACTAGGCTGGTTCAAATCGAATTTTTCATATTCCAATTTGTCCATGTAAATGATAAATCTTTCTCATATTCAAGGGCTACTTGTGGAGTCTCACATGGTCCTGTGCCTGAACCAATTCTTTTTGACTATATACATGCTTCCAATAAGTTAAATCATTAGACAGGACGGCATAAATTTCCAGTTATAGCGATGACACACTACTACATTTATCCAGAGATCCTGATGAATCCCATCAGTCAGGTAAATCACAGACATGTCCAAAAAAACAGATAACTCTAAACATTCTCCTTGTAAATTCAAAGAAAGAAAGAAATAAATAAATAAAGAAAGAAAGAAACTGCTTATTGGATGGCATTAAATTGGCCTCCAGTAATAACATAAAGAACCTCTGTGTTATTTTTCACCGAGATATGACATTCAAATCCCAAATTAAAACAGGTTTCGGGGATTTCCTTCTTTCACCTGTAGAATATTGCTAAAATTAGAAACAGCGTGTCCAACAGTTATTCTGAGAAAGTATTCCATGCAATGTTACTTCAAGGCTGGACCACTGTAATTCTTTACTATCCGAAGGTCAAAAAAGGCAATTAAAAGCCTTAAGCTGATCAAAAAGATTACAGCAAGTATTCTGATGAATATTAAATAGAGAGATCACATTTTTTGCTGTTGTAGCTTCATTTCAATGGCTCCCTGTTACATCCAGAAAAGAATTTAAGATGATACTTCTTACATATACACACAGCTATATCTATCCATAAATCCTGATGAATCCAATCGGTTTGGTAGACTACAGGCATGTCTGGAAGATATAAAAACTTGGATGACTCTAAACTTCTTGCTTCTGAAATCTGATAAAACAGAAGTTGTCGTCTTTGGACCAAAAGCTCTGAAAAAAAACTACTTATTCAACGCCTTCACCTGGATGGCATTAAATTATCCTCCAGTAATAAAGCAAAGAACCTCAGTGTTATTTTTGACCAAGATGTGTCATTTAGATCTCACATTAAAGAAGTCTCTAAGATTTCCTTTTTTCACCTTAGGGATATTACAAAAATTAGAACCATCCTGTCCAGGAGGGATGCTGAAAAACTAGTCCATGCCTTTGTTACTTCAGGGCTGGATTACAGTGACCCTTTATTATCAGGTAGTCGACAGAATACAATTGAAAGTCTTCAGTTAGTCCCAAATGCTGCTGCTAGGGTTCTAATGAATAAAATAAGAAGATATCACATTTCCCCTGTTTTAGCTTCTCTTCCCTGGCTCCTAGTAAAATCTAGAATAGAATTCAAGATCCTACTTCTGACATATAAAGCTCTTAATAATCAAGCTCCATCATACATAAGATACCTGATTGTTCCATATGTTCCTAACAGAGCCCTTCACTCTCAGACTGCAGGTTTACTGGTAGTTCCTAGGATTTCTAAAAGAAGAATGGGTGGCAGATCTTTCAGTTACCAGGCTCCCCTCCAATGGAACCATCTCCCAGGGTTTGTTCATGAAGCAGACAACTTGTCTGTCTTTAAAACTAGGCTTAAAACCTTCCTCTTTGACAAAGCTTAGAGTTAGAGACAGGTTAACAGGTAGTTAGAGACTGGTTAGACAGGTAGCTAGGAAGAGACAGGTTCATGTTAGTAGTCAGGTAGAGTAGTTCGGTAGAGATGGATTAATGTAAGCCACGTAGAGAGTGTTAGTATTGAAGGATTTTATTTATTATTCAATTTAAACCTTAACTCTATAAATTCCATGCGTGTTCATTTTTATCAGAGAGGAGACGAGAGTAATTTAATTTTCTTTAGATTTTAATACAATAAATAAAATACTGGTTAACAGGGTTGCTTAAAACAAATCAAATATTTAGTTTACAGAGTGATATAAATTATTCACACTCTGGGTCACCCTACCTATGAGTAATGACAACGTATATAACAGAAACATTAAGTTTTATATTTTAACACAAAGTTAGAGAACCTCCCCCCTAACATTAAATATGGGACACAAAACATGATTGGTTCATTCAAAATTTTGCCAAGACCACCCTCCTTACAACCATGCATGCATAACTAATGACCTTCCTGTTAATCTGACTTTACAACCCAGCTCGAAACTAGATTTTCTGCTGATAAAGAGTGTGGTGTCTTATCTGCATCCTTCCATTGTCAAGCCATAAATCTGCCTGGGCTTTCCTGCTCAATGTCCTGTTTTTCTCTGGCCCAAACAAGAGCTGACTCTGCAAAATACCTCTAAAACAATCTTAAAAGTATAATTAAAAAGTATGGTAACTAAAACACCTTAATCAAACATTAATAAACGTTTAATATACTTCAGTATCTAGGTCTCATAGTAGCTAGGACACAGGTTAATGTTAGTAGCTATGCTGCTTTAGGCTAGGCTGTTGGAGGACATTATTAGAGTCAGTTCCTACTTTCTCTCCTACTTCTCACCAACTGCATGATGTGCTGTCAATTCAAGCGCTAACCTATTTTCTCTTAGTTTCTTTCTACAGTAGGTGCTCGTGACCTGCCCTGCTTGACAACCCTGACTAAGATGGCATTCCAGTGCCGGAACGTTCTCCACGTCCTGCTACCAGCTTCTGCATCAGTTCTGTTGCTCTTGCTGTGTCTCTGCTGCCTTCTCCAAATCCCAGACGGTCTCGGCAGATGACCAGTTATGCTGAGCCTGGTTCTGCTGGAGGTCTCTTCCCGTTAAAATTGAGTTTTTCCTCTCCACTGTTGCTTCATGCTTGCTCAGTGTGAGGGATTGCTGAGGATTCACGACGCAATCTTCTGTGGTTCTCTAATTATTAAATTAAACATTGTATTGTAATAACTCTTCTTGTAAAGTGCCTTGAGATGACATGTTGTGAAACCGCGCTATATAAGTAAACTGAATTGAATTGAATATTACTAGAACATCTAGAGAGCTGGGTCGGACTCTCTGGTACAGTACTCGACTGGTTCAAATCCTACCTTAAGAACAGGAACTTCTTTGTGTCTATTAGCCAGTTCTCATCACAAAACACAGAAATCACATGTGTGGTCACCCAGGACTTCATCCTAGGGCCCCTCCTATTTAGCATCTACATGCTCCCACTAAGCCAGATTATAACCACCAGCAATGTTAACTACCACAACTATGCTGATGACACTCAGCTTTATATCTCAATGTCACCAGGTGATGTTGAACCTGTCCAAATCCTCAATAAATGCATTGAGCAAATTAACAGCTGGATGTCCCATAATTTCCTCCAACTGAACGATAACAAAACTGAAGTGCTTCTCTTTGGACACAAAAAAGATCAATTAAATATCAGTACACAGCTTCAGTTGGTCCATCTAGAAACTACCAACCAGGCCAGAAATCTAGGTGTAATAATGGACACAGACCTGAATCTCCAGGGTCACATAAAGGTAATAACAAGGTCAGCTTTCTTTCACCTGAGGAACATTCCTAGGATTAAAGGAATGACACAACGAGACCTAGAAAAACTCATCCATGCGTTTATCTCTATCCGCCTTGATTACTGTAACAGTATCTTCACAGGTCTACCTAAAAAAATCAATCAGACAGCTGCAGCTGATCCAGAACGCTGCTGCTCGTGTTCTCACTAGAACCAAGAAAGTAGAACAAATCACCCCAGTTCTAAAGTCTAAAGTTGTTAATTTTATGAAGAATCCTTCTTTCCATTATCATCTCCAGTTGTTCCAATGTTGTCCCCACAACAGAACCGGCCTTCTTCATCAGGTTATTGAGCCATTTTAAGTCCCTGGCTCTGATGCTGCTACCCCAACAGATGATGGACGACAAGATAACACTCCACAACAGACTTGTAGAAGATTTGCAGCATCTTGCTGCAAACCTTGAAGAACCTAAAATTCCTCAAAAAGTACAGTCTGCTCTGACCTTTCTTGTCGATGACTTTCCTGTTGAGTCTCCAGTCCACTCTGTTGTCCAGGTGAACTCTGAGGTTTTTATATTCCTCAACTAACTCCACTCCTTCTCCCATGATAGAAACAGTCTTTGACTTATCCCTGTTTCTTCTGAAATCTACAATTATCTCTTTTGTTTTGTTCACATTCAAGGTAAGATGATTGTTTCATAAGAAACAATCAGAAACAATCAGTAAGATTGATAATGATTCATAATGGATCATTGTTAGCTGTTTATTACTTCTGTTGCACTATTACAGTTCATTTAAGTTATTAGGTGTGCAGAAGTCCTGTTGACGGTGGTCTGAGAGAGTGTTGGCTGACTTGTCCAGCATAAGTTACCTTATTGTTCAACCTGAATAAACTAGTGGTGAGAGAAAATGCCAGGTGCTTGTGTGTCCTAACAGAATGCTACAATACTACTGCAGAAGCACAATTAAAATTCACACAACTCTCCTGAAAATCAAACATCTCAAATGACTTTGTCAACTCAGTCAGCTACCCTGCACCTCAATCAAGAGGCAGTAGGATTTAATTCTAATGTCCACTCCTCCAGCACACACACACATTGTGTGGAGACTTTCCAAGGTGACCTGCCTCATTTTCAACAAACGAACACATACTTTTCACAATGTTGAAATTCTGTCATCATGGCCATAGGGGTTATAATTTGTTCTTAAATTTCAAGTTGGGTTGCAAGCCTGGAATAGAAAATATACGCTTGAGCAAATTGTGGTGACACACTTTCCATTCTAATGTGGCCCTTGAAGAATGCAGATAAGTAGAAGTGACATGTATATTGACAGAGCTTCCACCATGCTAGAAATAAGCATATATACTAAATAGATTATCATATTTATATTCCTACTGATATGCTTTTAGGAGGCACACAAATTAACGTTATGAAGGAAGTTGGTCTTTTCTTTCTAACTGCTTTAGATTATAAATATACAAACATATGGACTGTGTAATTGTTAAAATGTAAATGTAAAAATAATGCAGATAAAATGTCTGATTTCAAATAACTAAATCAATCACATGTTGATGAAATTATTAAACAGCTAAACTCCTCCTCTTGCTGCCTCGATATCTTACACCTTTGCCACACCTTTCTTAAAGAAAGTTCTCCCTGTCATTAAGTCCGATCTGATGCATATTGTTAACTCATCCCTCCAGTCAGGGTCTTCTCCCTGGCCCTCAAAAAAGCAGTTTTCATGAGCAACCTAGATAAAACATTGATGCAGAATTACAGCCCAATCTCTTATCTCCCATTCATCAGCAAGATTATTGAAAAAGCTGTAGCTCAACAGTTGAATACATTCCTGACAATAAACGACTCCTTAGATCATTTTCAGTCTGGTTTCCGTGCCCATCACAGCACTGAGACTGCCCTCGTCAAAGTTTTCAATTAAATCCGCATAAATACAGACGTTTGACACTGTTGATCATAAAATATTACTGGAATGACTGGAGAGCTGGGTTGGACTCACTGGTACAGCACTTCAATGGTTTGAGTCTTACCTCAAGACTAGGAAGTTCTTTTTGTCCATCGGAAATTTCTCATAAGACAAAAACAGAAATAACATGAGGGGTACCAAATGCAGAAGACCGGGCAGATTAGAAGTTTATTTTGTTTTTGTTTTTTTATTATTACGGTGCTTTTTCTGTTTGTATATCTTGCAGTAATGTCCTTTTGCAAATAAAGTCTTTAATGCAGCAATCTTGTCTCTGTCTTTTTTTTTCATAAACTGTACATTCTGTAAAGCTACTCTGTGATGGTCATTCATTTTTTGTGACAAAATGCATGCATTTACTAAACCCAGTAAAACAAAAATGTAGAGGCTTCAAAAGAAACTACAGTGCAAAACACAATCTCTGATCAATATAACTGTACTGTCCTTTGCATAAGGGCAGATCTGTCACATAAAATAATGCAGTTTCTGTAGTTTCAGCTGATGATAGTGTTTTTTTTGTCATTGTGTTATGATTGACTAAATGTTCCTGTTGGAAGAGAACATGTGTTAGTGTTTTGAATAATTATTTGATTTTGAAACATGTTTGCAGTGTTTTGGTAGACATAGTGTATTGTGTTAGTGTATTATTATATTTTGAAAATTAGTTTTGGAGTTTAGTTTACAATGTTTGATTTTGAGCATGAAATTAACCGTTTTGCCAATTGTGTGTTTGAGGTGTGTTGGTGCTTTAAGAGTTTAGGAAATTTGTTAAAAGTATTGAAAAATCTGTCATAGCGATTGTAAAAAACTGTAATGATTTTTACAATCTTAGGATATGAACCTTTGTGGTCAATTTTTAGCTATTTCTGTTTTTGGAAATTTGGTAACAGCCTTGTCAATTTTTGCAGTGTGTGGTTGTTGTATTGTTCCTTGTCTCAGAGGTCTGGCAGAGTGTTCGAGAAAGCTTTTTCACATCAAATGTTGACAAAACCTTTGACTGATCAGACAGGTGCTTCTGGACCTAATGCAGACTCGATCCGACGAGATGGAGATGGAAGAGAAGAGCTGTATGGAGATGAAATAGGTATGGACTTGCTTGATGACCTGGAATTATATGAGTGATTAGTTTAAAGGTGTATGACGGCTTCTTTTAAATCCCTTTGTGACTTAAGTTGTCTGATGTCTGGAACAGGCTGCTGGAGGAACGTAAATTTTTCTAAAGCAGGATCAAGAGTCACAGTTTTAGCTTAGCTTTTAACTGATTAATGCTTGATTATATTTTCTCAGTGTTTTACATTGTATTCTTATATTTATATTCTGTTATTTTTATACTTTAACTTGTTTTAATCTTCCTTCCAGTGTTTCTTTTTAAATTTGTGGGGGAGGGATAGGAATATGGTTTTATGTGGGTTCATTTTGATCTGTAAATAAAGTTTGACTGACTGATTGATAAATACAAATCACTTCAAGCACCCACTAAATATGGAAATCCAACAGTAACACAATTTAATAATTTAGAAAGTCCCAATATCAATTGTTATTTCATGAATTTTTTTTAAGAGAACCTGAGATGCAGGTGATTCAATCTACAAAAGATCATACCTTAATACAGCATCAAACGATCGTACCGGGGACTCTAACTAAAATTGGGTGAACAGATTCTTATTTACCTCTCTGCGCACAGGGAAGCGTGCGCGTCTTGCATACACACAAGTGTGGTGCCTAAGTGATGGATTCCAGCTGTGCTTTCCTAGACTGAAGGGTCATATCGACCCTTCAGTTTTGACTGATGTTTTCTTGGAAATCCTCAGTGAGTCGATGTTCTACCAGATCTTCGCACAAACAATCCTTTAGCCCTGTCAAACATTCCATGCTAATGGGGGAGGTCTTGCAATGTGGAATGTAGTTATATAAACATTCATCCTAACAGTATAATATAATATGAATCAGCCTTCTACAAAATCTTTAGTAATAATTTCATACGTTGTGGAAAACTGTTTCCACTGGAATTACAAAACAGTATAAGTTACGTTTTGTTCGTTTCATATCTGCTCATGAATTTTAAAATCTTTTAGCCTACTTCATGTTCTGTATTGTATTATAATATCATTTTACATTTTTACCTAGACTAAAGGTTGTTTTAGCTTTTTTCCTAATAAATTATATCCTCAGTTGTAAACTTCATTTTCACTTAGGTCCTGGGTTGCCATTGCAACTGATAATTTCTGTATGGTTTAAAAAAATTATTTGATTTGAAGCACAACCAAAAATAGCAAAAACTGGAAAAATACTTTCTAACATCACTGTTTGTATTTTATTTTAACTGTAAGTTTGTGACTGTGTAAATTGGTGACTTTGTCCAAAATAAATATTTAAAAATGGGGCACTTCCACACACAGTGCAAACCTTCAGTTTGGTTAAATGTATCCATTCGCTAGGCACCTGTTTTTTTTGGTTTATGTGTTGATTAGTTCATTAGTGCTGGAGCATAAGGACAACTGTTGTTGAGAAGCTCCAGGCTGTATAAGTTAAGCTCCACAAGGACTCAACAAACCACGTGCACACATCGTCAAAAGCAAAGAAACTCCCATGCACATAAGCATCAAATTAACATTTTGAGAGAAAAATATAAACAAAAGCATGATAAGAAAGCATAGCACTGTGCCAAAATCTTCAAAGAAAACTTCTGACAGAATTCTTGATGAGTCAGAATAAAACAGCAGGAAAATGAGAGGGTGAAAGTTGGCAAACAAGGAAGCCTTATTCTTACACTCAGTGTGATGTGTTAGAGCGTGGGCACCAGCTTTAATGTTCACAACTGTGTCAACATTAAATAGCAGAAAGATTATTCCCCTGATTTTCTGTGATCAAGCACTTAATAATTGATGGTGAATGTTTGAGAAAGTGTTTATGTGTTTGCCTTCTCTGCCACATAGGTTCTTTCAGGGTAAACAGTGCTGGTTTTGTGCATTAATCTATGTGTGTGTCTTATATTATTTGACATTATGTCAATTATTAGTATTAGTAATCCATCCATCCAATTTCTAAATAGTAAAACAGGACAAACAACCATACAATCACACAAAAGGACAATTTAGAATCAGAATCAGAATCAGAATCAGAATCAGAATCAGTTTATTGGCCAAGTATGTCACATACAAGGAATTTGACTCCGGCAAACTTTTTTCTCCAGTACAGAACTTGAATAAGTGAAATAAAAAAAAGAAAAAAAAAGAAAAATAAGAACAAAAATAAGTAAAAATACAAATAAATATCAGATCGTAAATAATAAAGGATAATATATACACCAAGCCGGGGTTATTTTACAGTGAGTATGTACAGAAGTGCAGAGTTATAGTTTATTGTTATGTGAGTGCACTCACACACTGTGACTAGACAGAGTTCGTCAGAGCGACAGCCTGGGGGAAAAAACTGTTTTTGTGTCGGGTGGTTTTGGCGTACAACGCTCTGTAACGCCGACCTGAGGGGAGGAGCCTAAACAGATTGTGGCCAGGGTGTGAGGGGTCAGAGGTGATTTTCCTGGCCCGCTTCCTGACCCTGGCCCGGAATAGGTCCTGAATGGAGGGAAGATCGGTTCCTATGATCCTCTCTGCAGTCCTGACTGTTCTCTGCAGTCTGTCCTTGTCTTGCCTGGTGACGGATCCGAACCAGACAGAGATGGATGAGGTCAGGACAGACTGGACTATTGCTGTGTAGAAGATGATCAGCAGCTCCTGGGGCAGGTTGAACTTCCTGAGCTGACGCAGAAAGTACAGCCTTTGCTGGGCCTTTTTCCTTATTATGTTGATGTGTGAGGTCCACTTCAGGTCCCGTGTGATGGTGGATCCTAGGAACCTGAAAGACTCCACTGTGGGGACTGGCTTGTTGAGGATCATGAGAGGAGATGTTGATGGTGGTCTCTTCCTGAAGTCCACTGTCATCTCCACAGTTTTGAGCGGGTTTAGCTCCAGGTGGTTCTGACTGCACCAGAGAACCAGCTGTTCCACTTCCTTTCTGTACACAGACTCGTCGCCGTCGCGGATGAGTCCAATGACGGTGGTGTCATCTGCAAACTTCAGGAGTTTCACAGAAGGGTCCCTCGACGTGCAGTCAGTGGTGTAAAGGGAGAAGAGCAGTGGGGAGAGAACACATCCCTGGGGGGCGCCGATGCTAAGGGAACGGGAGCTGGATGTGAACTTACCCAGTTTCACCTGCTGCCTCCTGTCAGTCAGGAAACTGGTAATCCACTGACAGGTGGATGGAGGCACGGTGAGCTGGGACAGTTTTTGGTGGAGGAGCTCTGGGACAATGGTGTTAAACGCAGAGCTGAAGTCCACAAACAGGACCCGAGCGTAGGTACCTGCAGAGTCTAGATGGTGCAGGATGTAGTGTAGAGCCATGTTGACGGCATCATCCACTGACCTGTTTGATCTGTAGGCGAACTGCAGGGGGTCTAGCAGGGGATCTGTGATGTCCTTCAGGTGGGTCAGTACCAGACGCTCAAAGGATTTCATGACCACAGATGTCAGGGCGACTGGTCTGTAGTCATTTAATCCAGTGACTGGGGACTTCTTGGGAACCGGTATGATGGTGGAGCGTTTGAGGCAGGAGGGGACCTCACACAGCTCCAGGGAGTTATTGAAGATCTGGGTGAAGATGGGAGCCAGCTGGTCAGCACAGAATTTCAGAGAGGCTGGGGACACTCCGTCTGGTCCCTGAGCCTTTTTAATTTTCTGTCTCTGAAATAGCTGGCGCACGTCCTGTTCGCAGATCGTCAAGGCAGGTACGTGGGTGGTTTGGGGTGAAGCTGGGTCTTTTCTGATGGAGATGGTGGGGGAGGTGGGAGGTGTGAAAGTCCTTTCAAACCTGGAAAAGAAGTCGTTGAGGTCCTCAGCCAGGCGGGGGCTCTCCAGAGACCAATTAACTTGATAGTCATGTTTTTGGTCTGTGGGAGGAAGCCGGAGTACCTGGAGGGAGCCCACGCATGGGAGAGGAGAACATGCAAACTCCATGCAGAAAGACCCTTGGCTCGGGATATGAACCCACAACCTTTTTGCTGCAAGGCAAAGTTGGAGGAAATTGAGGTGGCTCATGTTTTGACTCTGTCTATACTAAATAAAGCGAAATAACTGTGACTCTCGCCTGCTGGTTGTTATTTGAAGGTTCTGTCTGGGAGGGCAAGAAGTTCTGCCTCTCCAAACCCACTGTTATTATATATTTTATATATATATATATATATATATATATATATATATATAGTATTATTTCAATAATCTTAATTTTCATTTGATTGGGAGCTTTATGTGGAGTGTAAACATCATCTTTCTGTGAGCATGAGCAAAGCCTGTGTGCATTGCCAAATGAGACAGTAGAGAGTTAACCCCAGAAAGTACAACCTCAGCCCTGAAGGAAGCATCTCCCATGTGTTTTCCAACAAGGATTAGATGACTGAAGCAGGAGTGGTTAACACTGTCAACCACAAAGGGACCCTTTCATGTTGTTGGGTGAGTGGCTAACAATAATGCCTGTGTATTTGCCAGTAAGCTAACTCAAGATGGCTACTATTACTCCAACCCATTATGCCACCAAACACTTTCCCAGAGGGCACAGAGCCCCGCATTACGGAAGCGTAGAGCTGCCACCTCGGCAAAAGAAAAAACAGAGCTGTATCACGTTATTTCATGATAACTTTATTGTTTGAACAATATACTTTTCACGTTTGTACAATATAATATCACGTTATTACGTGAAAACGTTATTGTTCGAACAATATACTTATCCCGGTAGTGAAGATGAAGAGCCTGCCTTCTATAGAACTTGCATTTGAGCAATGACCTGCTTGCAACATGGCCACAAACGCGGATAGTCCATTTCTGAGATTTCTACGGAATCGCGGTGTACCCGAAGAATGTCTCCTACGAATGCAACTAGAAAGCGTAAGTGCAGTCATTACTTCAAAACTAGTCAAATTTACCTTTTACGGAGTTACAGCATCCAGAAAAAGTTAGCAACCATAGCAGTATGTTAAGCCTGCGAGAACAGTCTGCTGAGCTTAAAGTTCGAGACTGTTGGCTCAGCCGATAGTTCGCCGTGTGCAGCAGGCTGTAGGATCTCTCTGCATGACAAAGTAGCATTAGGTTAGTGTCAGTCTGCAAGGAAAGGAGAATGTTAGATAAGTGAACCAGTTGCATAAAACTGTGGGACTGTTTTGACCAGAGTTGCTAAATATTACCACCATATCATTTGACGAGATGAACAAAGCACTAAGTTTTGCCGCTTAACTACAACCAGTGTAATTAAACAGCGTGATGTTGATATTCGGCTTCTTTTTAAATATGACGTTAACTCTTTATGCATTGTGCAACATTGGCGAATTGGACGCTGGCCATTTTGGGGATTTATGTGGGTCACTTGAGTCCTGTGAGAAGTGAGTTATTTATAATTACGTTTCTGGGACAAAACAGGGATAAAAATCATTAGGAGTCGGCAAAAAACTGCCACGGGCCGATCAGTCGACACATTTGACACAAAAAGAACGGAAAGATAGATTAGTTGGAGTTACTAATTACACTGATAAAGGTGTCAGCATTACTCCGAAAATGCTTACAGGGATGTATGAAGATTTATATATTTTCCAAAGAATTGTGACAGTTGAAACACTGTACTCTGTTTGCCATACAAGTAATCAAGTTTAATCCTACTTCTAGGTAATGCCAGTGTTATTGTGCAGTATTTCTGCAAATTAAAACCAAAATTATTTGTGGTTAGAGTAAGAATCGTTGCACCAAAAAGAGTGAAGGAATGAGCAGGATTTTCCCTTGCTTCCTGGGATTGGGACAAAATAATTTTTCCCCCCAACAGGAATGTAATACAGTGGCGTCAGTTCAGCCAAACGTAATGCTGCATTCCATTTGTCTCGGAAACTCGGGCGTCTGAGTCGCTGTACACGAGAACGTGACGTCATTCCCCACTTAATGTGTTCCAGTTTGTCTCACTACACTCCAAGTTGGAAAGAACATGGACGCTTTGAGGGCAGCGGCTGTCGAGGGGCGGGCTAGTTATTGTTATTCTATTGAATATAATAAGGTGATTAAAAATACTCCACTAGCTCTGATCCCCGTAGTCAAGAAATCTATTTCAAAACTTAAAATAATATTTACCCATTGTACCACTTTATTAAAACTAGCTTCACTTTCAATGTTGAAAAATGTTACTTATGCAAACATGGGTTGAAACAACTTCATCTTCCCCCGCCCCCTCCATATGTGGGGTTTAAGATGGGAATCCAGAGCTGCTAATGTGGCTTAATGATTTATATTTTCGGCACACACAACTACTTTAAACCATGATCTGTCAAAGGGTTTTTATTGTACTTAGCCATATGTCCAATAAGACAGCTGTTCTGTGTGTAGTGAGTATTGATGGCTGTCAAGGTGCTGTTCGGTCTTTGAACTGCAAAGAAATATCCACATCTCTTGAAGGAAGAGGGAAGTGATCATGATAAACATTTTACTTAAACAAGCTTTCTTATCAGTAATTTATTTGTTCTGAAACCAGTTTTTTTTTTTTACTAAAGCCAAATTCATAGATACATGACACAAACCTACCTACACCTGTCTAATAAAGTGATATCACAGCAGTTAATGAAAAGCTGTGATAACTGAAGGGCTCATGCTCTGTAAAATAACCATTTACATTAGTTATTTATTTACTTTTGTAATGTTTTGTTTATAAACAACTTGTGCACACAGATTTGATGCTAAATAAACAAAAAGTTATACTTGAAATTATTGACCTGGCCAGGGAGTATAAACCAAAGGGGGGCCTATTAAATAAATAAAAAACAACATGTCCAGCAAATAATCATCAAAAAAGCGAAAAAAGTGATATCCAACTTATTAGTGTGGTCAGGAAATTTTGAGCTTGTCTAAATGCATTCTCACTCATAACCCACTTAACTATGGAAACAAACACTACAAATGCGCCGTTACGCATCTGTTTTTATCACCATGAACAGGTCTAGGACGCACCAGAGTGCAGTAATAGCCTTCATGACAAACAATGTAACCAATTCTGGTCACTTCATTCACTATGGAATTGCAACAATCTCACGTGTAGACTAGGAGAGTGTCGTGCAAGTAACTCCATATAAAATTGCGATCCCCCAGCTTGACCTCCGTTATCCGTCGTCTCGTCAGGGGAGTCTGGGACTCAGACTGGGAGATACCACATTTCAAGGTGGAGGGGGGAATACAAGTGTTGAAGATCAACTGTGTTTTTCCAATTTTCATTTGTAGTTCATTTATGTGTATTAAATAAAAGAAAAACCATTAAAAATTACAGAGTAATTCCATGAATTTATATAAAAAATGAAATATATTTTCCCCTGGAGCCAAGTTATGGCAACTGCCATATCTTGCCGTACCCAATTGACGCCTCTGATGGTATGGAAAGGAAAGGAAATCCATTAATGTGCCATCCTCTAATGTAATTACTGATTTCAGTTTTCTGAAAGTGGATCTTTGTCTTACTGTAACATTCTGAGAGTGATAAATTGGAGAATTTGAATAATGATGCTGGCACAGAAAGAGAGGATAAGAAAAAATGGAAAACGTTGATGGCTACCACTAATATAATAAACTGGAAAATAGAATGCAGCTCCAACTTCAATGTTTCAATTAGTAACAAACAATTAAAGTTAATTTATGTTATCTGAACTTGACAATTGAATAAATGTAATAAACTAAATTTGATAAATGTAATTTAATTACTTGTTACCAACTGTAATAAAGTATTTAAGTTGAAGCTACATTCTCTTTTTTCTGTGTAGTATCTAATTATAGAATAGCAACGCTATAATAAACTGTTCTAACATTTATATAATCAGTCATGTGAATTGGCAGCAGGTGCACCTTGTGATCTTGTAAAGTAATAAATATATCATTATTATAGATTGATGCCACAGTTATTGATTTCAGGGATGACAAGACTCTGTCTGGCTACATCCCAACATATGGTCATCGGATAGCTGCAAGACGGTTCTGCTTGGAAAACAACAGTGCAAGCTCCAAGGATTCAAGAAAAAACACACTGCTTCAAAAATTGAAGGAAAGGATGGGTATAAATGAAAATCGGAAGAAACCTAATCATTTGGAGAAATCTGCTTCCAAGAGAAAAAGAGAATATGCACAACATAATAAATGGGCTGAGAAAAAGACTAGAAAAGTAGAGTTCGCAGAGGAGTAGGAACAAGGACCTTAGATGTACCCAAGGACTCCAAAAAATCTGAGATTTTACAGTATGCTAAAGATCTTTTCTTTCCAAGTGGAAAAAGCAAATTTGGGCGGTGTTCAATCTTGACATATTGGATTATCAGGAAGAGGCTGTATTTGATGAAGATCTCACAATTCGGGAACTCTACTCAGTACTTAAAATGGGAATACTGAGATTTTACTTGTGCACTAAAAAATTATCCTATGCTGAGGATAACAGGGAAGAGGACGTTTACGACAGTGGGGAGACACATGCAAACAACGTATCACAACTGACTGAGCCACATCAAGAAGACAAGGAAACTTCTCAAACTATTGTGATCTTTTCATATGATTTGAAGAATGCTGATGAAGATGCATTGGACACATCTGAGGTAATGATAGGCCCCTATCTTGGTGAACCTCTGTCTTGTCAACTTGATGACACTGTAATACATGAACCATGCCTGCAGTTTGAAGATGATGATCTGGTCATCGCATCCATTTCCCTTCCTCCAATAAACCCAGCAGTCAGTACTCCAGACCAATCTATGAGCAATGAAGCAATGAGTTCTCCAGCATCATATGATGTTGTCTATGTCACCATCAAACTTCACAGCGTTAATATTCTGGAGGAAATGATCACCCAGTTCAAAGATGCATCACTCCTCACCCACCCTTTAAAATACACCTATATCGATGAAAAAGGAGCTGATGCTTTATGAGTATGATAAGATGAGTATGCTGCATTTTGGTCAGAGTTTGTCAATAACACAGCTGAAGGGGAGTTCAGAGTGCCTTCACTGTCTCCTAAATGGCAAGAGGAAGAGTGGAAGTCCATGGGTAGAATTTTACTAAAGGGATTTCAAGACCATGGATATTTCCCTTGTCGCCTTCCCCTGTTTTCACGGTGACACTCATCTTCGGTGAAAATCAAGTATCAGATGATATGCTGTTTGACAGTTTTCTGTTTTACCTAAGTCAAACAGATCGGGATCTGATAATGAGGAACTCTAAATGAGGATCTTTCAGATTAAGATGGGGATGAAGTGCTGGATCTCATGAATCGCCTCGATGTATCAGTGCTTCCAACCAAAGAGAACTTAAAAATCCTTCTTCTAAAAGTTGCACACAAACATTTAATCCAGAAAGCAGCATATGCTGCAGAGAAAATGTCCACAGTTGCAAGCCATTTCCTAAAAGAAGCTTTTCAAAGTCCACAGGATGTCATAAAAATGTATGAAGATAAAAAGCCAACAACTAGAAAGCTTTTGAAGTTGCTTACTGCATCTCCCACTTTCCAGGCCGAGAAGCAAACCTTCAGATTTCTGCAACAATACATCAGAGGACTTGATGATATGGGGCTCAGAAGGATGACTGTATACTGTATGTATACATATATATATATATATATATATATATATATATATATATATATATATATATATATACACTACCGTTCAAAAGTTTGGGGTCACCCAAACAATTTTGTGTTTTCCATGAAAAGTCACACTTATTCACCACCATACGTTGTGAAATGAATAAAAAATAGAGTCAAGACATTGACAAGGTTAGAAATAATGATTTTTATTTGAAATAAGATTGTTTTTACATCAAACTTTGCTTTCATCAAAGAATCCTCCATTTGCAGCAATTACAGCATTGCAGACCTTTGGCATTCTAGCTGTTAATTTGTTGAGGTAATCTGGAGAAATTGCACCCCACGCTTCTAGAAGCAGCTCCCACAATTTGGATTGGTTGGATGGGCACTTCTTGCGTACCATACGGTCAAGCTGCTCCCACAACAGCTCAACGGGGTTCAAATCTGGTGACTGCGCTGGCCACTCCATTACCGATAGAATACCAGCTGCCTGCTTCTTCTCTAAATAGTTCTTGCACAATTTCGAGGTGTGTTTTGGGTCATTGTCCTGTTGTAGGATGAAATTGGCTCCAATCAAGCGCTGTCCACTGGGTATGGCATGGCGTTGCAAAATGGAGTGATAGCCTTCCTTATTCAGAATCCCTTTTACCCTGTACAAATCTCCCACCTTACCAGCACCAAAGCAACCCCAGACCATCACATTACCTCCACCATGCTTAACAGATGGCGTCAGGCATTCTTCCAGCATCTTTTCAGTTGTTCTGCGTCTCACAAACGTTCTTCTTTGTGATCCAAACACCTCAAACTTGGATTCATCCGTCCACAGCACTTTTTTCCAGTCTTCCTCTGTCCAATGTCTGTGTTCTTTTGCCCATCTTAATCTTTTTCTTTTATTGGCCAGTCTCAGATATGGCTTTTTCTTTGCCACTCTGCCCTGAAGCCCAGAATCCCGCAGCCGCCTCTTCACTGTAGATGTTGACACTGGTGTTTTGCGGGTACTATTTAATGAAGATGCCAGTTGGGGACCTGTGAGGCGTCTGTTTCTCAAACTAGAGACTCTAATGTACTTATCTTCTTGCTCAGTTGTGCAACGCGGCCTCCCACTTCTTTTTCTACTCTGGTTAGAGCCTGTTTGTGCTGTCCTCTGAAGGGAGTAGTACACACCGTTGTAGGAAATCTTCAATTTCTTAGCAATTTCTCGCATGGAATAGCCTTCATTTCTAAGAACAAGAATAGACTGTCGAGTTTCAGATGAAAGTTCTCTTTTTCTGGCCATTTTGAGCGTTTAATTGACCCCACAAATGTGATGCTCCAGAAACTCAATCTGCTCAAAGGAAGGTCAGTTTTGTAGCTTCTGTACCGAGCTAAACTGTTTTCAGATGTGTGAACATGATTGCACAAGGGTTTTCTAATCATCAATTAGCCTTCTGAGCCAATGAGCAAACACATTGTACCATTAGAACACTGGAGTGATAGTTGCTGGAAATGGGCCTCTATACACCTATGTAGATATTGCACCAAAAAACAGACATTTGCAGCTAGAATAGTCATTTACCACATTAGCAATGTATAGCGTGTGTTTCTTTAAAGTTAAGACTAGTTTAAAGTTATCTTCATTGAAAAGTACAGTGCTTTTCCTTCAAAAATAAGGACATTTCAATGTGACCCCAAACCTTTGAACGGTAGTGTATATATATATGTATATATATATATATACACACACACATATATATAAACATGACGGAATTTACCTTTTTGAACAAAACTTAAACTAGTTTAAATAATGCCAGTAACATTTCTTTCTCAAAAATTGCATTATGCTGGTGTCATCACAACTAAAAATATATTTTTAGGATGACAAAGTAGTACAGGAACTGTTGATACAGTTTTGGCACAGGATGTGCAATTGTTCATGTTAAGTGACTGGTTTAATTTTGATTGTTTAATTGAGTACATAGATTTGGTTTTATATACGTACACATTGGTTTGCTATTATCTTGAGCAGGAAATAAAAACAAATAACACAAATGATAAATTATCACACAAATTAAATTATGTGCCTAAATGTTATCAGTAAAAATGCCCAATTTCTTTAAAATGTTTAACTCCTTCAGTATATACTCTCTCAGGAAAAGATAAAGTTCAATCGATTCATCTGCTGTACTTGGTGGAGTTAAGAAGTTCTCTGACATTAACGGTTTCATCACAAGTATAAGGTCCTCTCTGTTGGCATTCTTGCTTACAAACATCGACTTCCTCCTGAGGAACCTGTTTTAGATGATCCTGTCCTCCAAAAAGATGAGGGATGTTGTACATCAGAATCGGACGTCCACTTGGAGCAACAGCATTCCTGCTTCTGCGTATCATGTGGGTGTTCCACATATGACCAACTTGCTACAGCTCTTCCTGTAAAGTATTTAAAAAACAAATGTCAGTGAAAAGGCTTATTTCTTTTGCTCCGTCTTACTCAAAAGCACCTTACAGGGACAGTCAGAGAAATAGGCTTTATCAAGAATAGGCTACGTTAATCAAAACATGAATAACAGTGGTCGTAATGGAACAGGAATTTATCAATAATTGCCCCATCTGTCTAATATTGTCTAAATGCTGAGGTATTTCTAACAGTAATTCTGTTTTTATGTTTCTGAACAATGAAGTATTGCATTTTTCAAGTATTGAACACAATCACAATAAGCCTAGTCTATGCATGGTGGGTTTTAAAGCACACTAAAATGTAATGTATCCATACATTTTACTCAGGTTTAAGTATTGTTGTTTCATTCTAATATTACTCTAATAAAAGGAGAAAAAGCATGGTGGATAATCTACTTGTAAAAGAAAAGTACATATGCTCCAAAACGTAATTCGAGTAACATATGCAACTGATTAAACCATGTTAAACATCTCTCTCTCTCTCTCTCTCTCTCTCTCTCTCTCTCTCTCTCTCTCTCTCTCTCTCTCTCTCTCTCTCTCTCTCACGCACACACATATAAGATAGCATAAAGGTGTTGATATAGGCCTACCTCAATGACGTTCAGACATGTAAACAGAATGAGCTGCTTGTCCAAAAAACATCCAGAGAAACGGTCGTTGTCTTTTAGTTCCTGGAGACGATTCATCCAGCGCTGAGCATGAAGCCATCTCAGAAAGGCCCACCAGCTTTCGATTCGCTGATTGTGATTACTAGACCCAGTAATGACACAGTTAGTGACGTTATGATCCATGGTCCATCGCAAGAATCTTTGCATGTCTGCCATTATGACATTTTCTGTTCCCAAATCAGAGCGAATCCGAGCAGGTGTCCCCATCCTCTTTTCAACTTCTGCTATGAAATAACCAGCAATGATTTTGGGATCATTGTTGGTTGAAAAGGCATGAAGCCAAATCATAGCTCTCGAAAAGCCATTAATGGCTCCACTTATACAGATTCCAAATGGCTTCAGTTTGTCATAGGAGTCTACATGCCACATGAAATTTGGTCCAGCGTTAAGATACATACGTCGGATTAGACGATTCCTGCGTCGTTGCTCAACCCCATAAGGATCGAGATATTTCAGTAAATGTCTGACAGTGCTCTGAGTGACAACAAAACCCGCTTTAATGCAATTCAGGTGGTGTAGTTTATATCAATGGAGCCTTCCATGTCCCTCCAGCTGATCAGCGAGAAATGTAACCACTTCCATCAGATCAGACTCATTCTTCCTCCTATACAGCCCCATGCATTTTAGGTTCCTTCTCAGTGTCCGCATACTTATCACAATACGGTCCAAGCTGCTCAGTAACTGCAAAATCTCCCCATGCCTCAATCCAAGCATAAAATAGAACTTAATTAATTCCAGTAAACGAGACATTTTTGCACGCGCTGATCTGCACCGTTAACAACTTCAACTGGTGTGAAAATTATATTGTTAAACAATTAATTATTCACATAAAATATATTATCATGTTCGTACAATATATTCATATTGTACAAACGTGAAAAGTATATTGTTAGAACAATAACGTTTTAACGTAATATTATATTGTACAAACATGAAAAGTATGTTGTTAAAACAATAACATTTTCACGTAATAACGTGATATTATATTGTACAAACGTGAAAAATATATTGTTAGAAAAATAACGTTTTCACGTAATAACGTGATATTATATTGTACAAACGTGAAAAGTATATTGTTAGAACAAAAACGTTTTAACGTAATAACGTGATATTATATTGTACAAACATGAAAAGTATATTGTTAATTAATATTGTAAGTTATCATGAAATAACGTGATACAGCTCTATTTTTTCTTTTGCCGAGGTGGCAGCTCTCCGCTTCCGTACTGCATAAAGAGTGAAATTATTATCAGTATTTTCATCAGAAGCAATGTTAACTGCCATGGAGGTTCAGGCAAACAGCCGTTCAAGACAATGTGCTAGGTTCTCAGAAAACAGCTAGAAACGCTTTGGCAGGAATTGATGTGACATTTGTTTCAGGTGTTTGAAAATACCGGTCTTTCCCTCAACTCTCCTATCCCCAGTCCTTGGTAGATTGTTAGTGTTGTTATACTGTTACCCACTCAATACCCCATTGAGACAGTGTCTTGACACAGCCAAAATCAAATGGATAAATACTTAAACTAACAAAAGCAAGTTGTGAAAATCTTAAGAAAAATGTGACCGACTGAAAAAAAGATTGAACATAAGATCTCTCTCCTCAAAGGTTTTATTAGTAAATGACTTTGCACTTGATAATAACATTTATTTGTTTTGTCTATTGGATCAGATTATTTTATCTAATCTATTTTTAAATACTGATAAGGTCATTATAGCTGGGAATTTAAACGTCCATGTCGATACTGAAAGGGATCGCTTAATTGAAGCCTTTAATGTTATCTTAGACTCAACTGGCTTTATTTAGATGGTGCAGAGACCCCAAACATTCGGGTCAATACACTTCTGACCTTGTACTGACATACGACATTAAGTGTGAGGAGGTAACCATCCTTCCACATAACCCAGTCCTGTCTGACCATTTTTGATGACTTTCGAGTTTACTTTAACTGACCTTCCCAATTTCTGAAAGAAAAATTCATTACAGTAGAACTTTATCATAGAATGCTGTAACAGGTTTTAAATAATATGTTCCATTCTTAATTATCTCAGTGTCTCAGAATAACACGGATGAAGGCAGCATCCATTTCTAACCTTTCAGAAATTGATGGTCTGGTTCATAGCATTTCTTTCTCATTACCTCTGGCATTAGACAGTGTAACCCCTTTAAAAAGAAGGTAATTCATTTAAGGAGGTTAACCTCCCTGGTTTAATTCATAGTTGCATACTTTAAAACAGAATACTAGGAAACTGGAGAGAAAATGTTACTCTGCACACCTAGAAGATTCCTATTTAACCTGAAAAAAAGAGTTTACTGTTGTATAAAAAGACCATTTGACAAGCTAGAACAGCATATTTTTTCATCATTAATAGAGGTAAATAAAAACAATCCTAAATTTATTTTTAGTGCAGTTGCCAAACTTACAGAGTCATAGCTCTGTTGAGCCATCTATTCCCCCATCTCTCAGTAGTAATTTCTTTATGGGATTCTTTATAAATAAATTTCATTAAAAATAAAATCATTGATCATTCTCCTGAACATGATTACTTCTTTCTTAGTAAATGAGGAAGCATCGGCAAGAATGGCAGAACCTTGTTTGCATCTGTATTGTTTTGATAATGTTGAACTTTCGGAATTATCAATAAACATTACCTTTATCTAAAACTTCAACTAGTATGTTGGAAATACTCCCAACCAAATTATTTGAGGAAGTGTTCCCATTACTTACAGGCCCCATTTTAGAATTGATGAATCATTCATTAATAATGGATACGTATCACAGGAACTTAAGGTTGCTGTAAATAAACTTAAAAATCCCTCCCTTGATCAAGATGACTTAGTTTTTTTCCCCCATATATATCTTTATTGTGTTAACAAGGCACAATACATGTTCAACCAGTGAGGATATGTCTAGGACCTTGTAGAACCTTGAACTGAACTAATGTCAGACTGGTACAAGATGAGGTGGAATTAACCCTAAAAAGGGCCCTTTGCCAACAATCATCTGTCAATGTACTGCCAAACTCATTTTCTCATGAATTCCTTGTCGTCAGTGGAGATGATAATGATGACAAGATTAATTTAATCACAATTTAAATAAATCCACGGACTGCAGGAAGAGAAAGAATTATATCAAAGAGAGTATGAGGTGGTTTGTGGGGGAAGTTGGAGAAATCACAATGAACAAAGTCTCTTGCTTGAAAATATCTAAATAAATGAGCTTGTGGGAGAGCAAATTTAGTTCTGAGGTTCTCAAAGGAGATAAAAATGTCCTTATCGAAAAGTTGATCAAAATTCACCAGCCCCTTCTCTTTCCACAGAGTATAAATGAGTCAAGTGCACCGGGTGGAAATAAATGGTTTTCACAGAGGGGCATTTTGCGGGGACAGAGAGGTGATTTTGAAGTGCCGTTTGAACTGTTTCAGGATTTTTATAGTAGACCAGACAATTGGGTTGGAGGTGACTTTGGTAAGGTGTGGATTTAATGGGGCACATATTAAAGCTCATAGAGATGAGGGTCTGCATTAGTAGGCTTCCATCTGACACCAGTCTGTGCTGGGGGAGTTGTACCAGGTATAAACTTTTTGAATATTGGCTGCCCAATAGTATACCCTGAAATCCGGCAGAGCAAGGCCACCCTCAACCTTGGTTCTTTGCAGAGTTGAGTACTTTGCCCTTGGAGTCTTTCCGACCCAAATGAAATGTGAAAATAGCCTTATCCAGTTCTTTGAAAAATGCCATGGGCAGGTAGATGGGTAGACACTGAAAAAGAAATAAAAATTTTGGTAGGACAATCATTTTGATCGAACTGATTCTGCCTAGAAGCGTAGTAAATCTGATTTAACCTTTCTGACCAGTTCAACAATCATATGTTTATACAGTAAATGTGCACTATTCAAGATATTAATGCCTAAATATTGAAAATTAGAAGAGGCTAAGTGGAACGGTAGTGTTTGAGCCGGGATCTGTTTTGCTGCATTATTAAGCGGGAAGCACTCACTTTTTAATAATATTCAATTTATAACCATAAAAGGAACCAAATGTGTGTAAGATGTCCATAATCTTATCGATACAAACAGTGGGGTTTGAGACATAGAGCAAGAGGTCATCGGAATAAAGTGATACGCTGTGCTCAGTCCCATTCCTATAGACGCCAGTAAAGAGTGGTGAACTCCTAAGGGCGATGGAAAGCGGTTCGATTGCAACAGCGAACAGCAATGGAGATAGTGGACATCTTTGGCGGCACCCGCGTGTTAGAGGAAAGAAATTGGACTGTGTTGAGTTAGTTTTTGCACAATCAATATACTGTATAGCAATTTAATCCACGGGATAAAATTTTGACCAAAACCGAATCTATTTAGAACTGAAAATAAATAATGCCACTCCACCCTGTCAAAGGCCTTTTCTGCGTCCATAGAAGTGACCATTTCAGGGTCTTGTGATTCAGATTTAGACAGTAATATGTTGAGTAGACAGCATATATTTGAGGAAAGCTGTCTGCCCCTTATAAAGCCAGTCTGGTCTGTTGAAATGATGTTTAGCAGGCAGGGGTCAAGGTGGCTAGCAATGGTCTTAGCCAACAGCTTAATGTCACTATTGAGCAAGCTGACAGGTTGCCAGCTGCTGCAGTCTTCAAGGTCTTTATTTTTCTTTGGATTGAGCGATATCGATGCTTGGGTTAAGGACAGAGGAAGGGTGCAGGGTTCAAAGGAGTCATTAAACATAGCCAATAACAGGGGAGCGAGTTGATCAGAAAATGTATGGTAAAATTTGAATGGGAAGCCATCTGGGCCTGGCGCCCTGCTGCTTTGCATTAATTTAAGGTTGGCTTTTACCTCTTCCAAGCTGAGAGGAGCATCTAAAATATTTTTGCAATTAGTATCAACTGAGGGGAAGACTAAGTTATCTAAAAATCCATTAATTGAGGTAGTGTCTGATGAAGCTTCTGATTTATATAAATCAGAATAATATGAAGCAAAATATTATTTATCTCGGTTGGATCTGTAACAAGAGTTTTGGGGTCCTTACAAATTTGCACGATGAATTGGGAAGAGGATTGATGTTTTAGTTGCCTTGCTAGTAACCGGTAAGCCTTGTTTCCATATTCATAATAATAACAGATTTACAGCCTTAGACTGTGCAGGACACGAGCCCTCTGACCGGTCAAGGCCAGCAGGAGAAATTGAGGAACACGCTATGGATGGAAAAAAGGCAAAAAGAAACAAAGAACAAGAGCGTACACATTATAAAGTAACCCCCCAAGCTAAGGTTCTGATTATTCATGACGGCTCCATAAGTGGGATGCATCACTTCCTTAGTAATCACATCAGCATTCACTGCTTTCCAAAGAACACTATAACACATATTATGGAAAAAAATCCCCTCAATTCTTGCTCTTCACCCTGCAATTCACTCACTGATCATACATGCTGGATCTTAGGACATCACGCTACGTCAGAGTGAATTATTAAGAGCTAATGTGTCACAACTGCTGGTAATGTTGAGCCAACTCAATATCTCAAACAACTGGATTTCTGGCCCAGTTCCAGAAGGTAAGGACGAACGTTTCTCTAGAATCAGATCTCTTCACAAATGGATGAAAACCAAATCTTTGGAAATTTCTGTCGGATATGTAAACAACTTGAAGATCTTTAGGTCGGCGAATCACTTATTCAAAGTCAATCAACGCTATCTCAATAAGGCTGGAATAAACTGCTGGCTGCTAATATATTTGCACATTTGAACAGCAATGCTCAAAACTCAACCAAGGTCAGCACCTCAACTCCAACAGATAAGCTGCCAGACGCCGGCGCCTCCAGCTTCACACAGACTCCTACAATCTCTCAGAGTTCCCAGAAGGTCAGCGCCTCAGCTCAGCGTGCTGATAATAATAGACCATTAGATGGGGCATTCAGCCTATCACAGACCTCTGACAATGATAATAATTACTCAGCAAAACTAGGTTCACCGATTGAATTATGCAGATGACTGATGTGTGATGTTTCAGGCTACCAGACTTTTCTCCAAGAAAACTTGTCAACCAGCACCAGTCTGGTTACCGAGAAAATAGCATTCCGGTGATTATTAGTAATAGAAATTACAAAGGCAACACCCCCCCCACACACACCCACACACATCATGTCAAATCTCATAAATATTGCCTGTCAGAATAATTTAAAAACTACCAATGAATTCACCCAAAGCGAGCTCAAACTTTCTTAACGATCTCAATGACCTTTCTTTATGTATGTATATATCTCTATGTATTGAATAAGACAAACTAATTATTGTGGGGGACCTGAAAATTCATACTGACCACCCTCAGGATAGACAGACTAAAATACTAAGTGATACTCTCCTAAGCTTTGGTCTAACCCAGCATGTCAAACAGCCGACACACAAACAAGATCACACCTTAGACTTAATCATTAGCAAGGACTAGAAATCTCTAACATCTCCGTATTGGATGTAGCATTATCTGACCACTTCTGCATCTTCTTTGAAAGCATTATCCCGGCTAAACTATCTCATCAAAATAGCACCATAGTAAGAAAACGACCTCTTGTTGACAGCTCTGCTGTAGCATTATCTGACCACTTCTGCATCTTCTTTGAAAGCATTATCCCGGCTAAACTATCTAATCAAAATAGCACCATAGTAAGAAAACGACCTCTTGTTGACAGCTCTGCTGAAATCTTTAAACAAATTTACCGCTCTACCTCACCCCAAGACCCACAACCCCCACTACCCAACACACATTTTGTTAACAACCTGGTAGATAGCTTTTTCTCTAAAGTATCAGAGATCATTAATACCATTGCTCCAATTAAGTAAAAGTAGTCTCAGGTAGATACAAGTCTCCATGGACCAGCAATCCTGTATTACGCAGCGGAAAAAGGGAGTGAAGTCAGGCCAAAAGAAAATGGAGGAAAACTCAACTCCAGGTTCCCTATGAGATCTACAAAAAAAGGTTGAACAAATATAACTTAACCTTGAAAACTGCAAGGGAATCATTCTTCTCTGAAATCATTAACAAAAACATTAATAACGCTTGGACCTTATTCGCAACAGTTGTAAGACTAACCAATCCCCCAGTGACAGCAGCTCCTGAGCTGCAACTGAACTCCTCCTCTTGCTGCCTCGATATCTTACCCACAGCTTTTTTAAAGAAAGTTCTCCCTGTCATTAAGTCGGATCTGATGCAAATAGTTAACACATCCCTCCAGTCAGGTGTCTTCCCCCAGGCCCTCAAAACAGCAGTTATCAAACCCCTATTAAAGAAAAACAACCTAGACAATATCTTGATGCAGAATTATAGGCTATTCTAATCTCCCATTCATCAGTAAGATTATTGAAAAAGTTGTATCTCAAAAGTTGAACACATTCCTGACAACGAACAACTACTTAGATCATTTTCAATCTGGTTTCCGTGCCCATCTGAGACTGCCCTCGTCAAAGTTGTCAATGACATCCGCATAAATACAGACAGCTGTAAAACTACAGTGTTGGTTCTGTTGGACCTCAGTGCAGCATTTGACACTGTTGATCATACAATATTACTGGAACGATTAGAGAGCTGGGAATGACTCACTAGTACAGCTCTTCAATGGTTCGAATCTTACCTCAAAAATAGGAAGTTCTTTGTGTCCATCGGAAATTTCTCATCAGAACAAACAGAAATCACATGTTGGGTCCCCCAGGACTCCATCCTGGGGGCCCTCCTGTTCAATATTTACATGCTCCCACTAACCAAGATTATAACAGCCAATCAGATTAGCTACCATAACTATGCAGACGATACACAGCTATACATTACATTATCACCAGGTGACTTTGATTCTATCCAGACCTTAAATGAATGCATTGAACAAATCAACGACTGGATGTCCAATAACTTTCTCCAGCTAAACAGAAACAAAAAAGAAGTTTTTTGGACCTAAGGAGGAACGATCCAAAGTCAGCACACAGCTTCAGCTAATACAACTAAAAACTACTCATCAGGCTCGTAATGTAGGTGTAATAATAGACTCAGACCTGAACCTACAAGGTCACATAAAGGCAATAACAAGGTCAGCTTTCTATCACTTGAGGAACATTTTTAGGATTAAAGGACTGATGTCACAGAAGGACCGTGAAAAACTGATCCATGCGTTTGTCTTTAGTCGGATCGATTACTGCAACGCGTCCTCACAGGTCTACCTAAAAAATCAATCAGACAACTTCAGCTGATCCAGAACGCTGCTGCTCGTGTTCTCACTAGAACCAGGAAAGTTCTAATGGGTCCACCTAGCCCCCTGACGTTCTAGCTCGTAAACCTAATGGTTCGTCACATTTCTCTCTGGCTTATGTCAGTCATAGCATAAATGCTAAAATATCAAGTGCTTTTATGAGATGGTTCCCGAGTCGGGCCAGTTTAGTGATAGAAAACAAAGTAGCAACAACACACACAGTGCACTCATGAGAATCAAAAGGAAAAATGAATACTCCTCTACCAAAGATATAAAAAAAAAGAGAAAAAGTCCCAAACACAACAACAGCAGATGTCCTTAATGACACCTTTTGCCTTGGTGAGTTTGCCCCCTCACCAAGTGTGAAAATGTGTACACCTCTGATATATACCATTTGACAGCGAAAGAACCTTAGTATACCAGATTTCCAAACTTCACAAAAAACAATTGTGCTCTTCATAGGAAAAAAATTGGACCATTGTTTAACAGCATAATCAATTCTGTAATGATAAGGAAATCTTACATATTAGGAGATTAGTCTTAAGGTTGTAGGTGATCTCAGCAGGAGGAACGGAGCTTAATCTTCCAGCTTTGCCTGTGCACCTTTAATATTAATTTCTTCTACTTCACACAGTCATCTCTTTAACAAAAATTAGCTGCCTTCTCAAGAAAGATAAAAAACGGTGAGACGCCATAGTTTACACAGAGCACCGTAAAAGTCAAAGGAGATACGTAAAGAGACGTCATGTTTTCACTTACTGCTGAGATCACGGTATAACCGCTCCGCTTCATCCACAGAGTCAAAAATGCGTCATTGACCATGACCCGTAACCGCGCCGGGTAGATCAGGCCAAAGCGTATGCCATCCTTGTAAAGGAGAGACTTCACCTGGTGGAATGATGCTTGTTTCTCCGCGAGCGCAGCGCTAAAATCCTCAAAGACCCTGAAAGCGAACAAGAATGGGCCGGGAACCCTGTGCCGGTTTTGAACGGGAAACCAAATGCTCGACAGCCAGCTGCCCCTTTTCGTTCATCTGAGTGGTGGTCTCAACCTTGGATTTCAGTGTGGCCACTTCGCACTGCAAATTCGTCAGGTCATCAGAGTGAGAAGTGAGGGCTGTTTCCATTGCGGAGACGGTAGCTGTGTGCGAGGCTACCGTATCAGCAATCTTTTGGAGAGACGCTTGGATAGGACCCATGGCAGTGTTCAGGGAGGTGGTGATTTCACCTGTTACATCTCTGCGGAGTTTCTCGAGTTCACCGACGAGCATGTACAATGTTAGCGGTTAGGCTCCACCTGTTGCTACACTGTTAGCATCAACCTTGCTAGCGTCTTTGTTGTGTGGGCAGAATTGTTGAGTCAGCTGAAGCTGACTTTTGCCGCGGTTCCCATGTGATATACTCATCTCCGCTCAAAAAAAAAAAGGTTACGCTGAAAAGAAAATAATTCAAAAAGTCTGAGTGTAGATATGTTAAAGTTGCGAATGGTAAGAAAGCAAACTCCAGACGTGTGATCACTCCGCCGCCATTACCGGGGCAAGATGACTTAGTTAATTACAGAACTATATCTAATCTTCCTTTATTATCCCAAATTCTTGAGAAAATAGTTGCTACTCGAGTGAGCTTCTAAACAGTAACAACCTGTTTTAAGAATTTCAGTTCATACACATCATAGCCCTGAAACAGCATTGGTGAAAGTGACTAATTATATTTTCTAGGCCTCAGATATTATACTTGTTGTTCAGTGACTGTTCTGCTCATGTTGGAGCTCAGTGCTGCTTTTGACACAATCGAGCACAATATTCTCTTAGAAAGGCTTGAACATGTTGCAGGGACCCTGTGAACGGTACTAGGCTGTTTAAAATCATATCTGTCTGACAGATTCAATTCAATTCAGTTTATTTATATAGCGCCGTTTCACAACAGATGTCATCTCAAGGCACTTTACAAGAAGAGTCATTACGATACAATGTTTAATTTATGAATTAGAGAACCACAGAAGATTGTGTTGTGACTTCTCAGCAATCCCTCATACTGAGCAAGCAGGAAGCAACAGTGGAGAGGAAAAACTCCCTTTTAACAGGAAGAAACCTCCAGCAGAACCAGGATCAGCATAAGTGGTCATCTGCCGAGTAAAAAGAATCGGCCCAAGCACTGAACCCTTTGGTACCGTACTTACTCCGCAAGTAACCATTGAGGCCGAGGAAGATCCATTGTTTACTTGAAGAAACTGAAATCTGTTGGATAAATAAGATTCAAACCAGCCTAGTGCTCTACCTATTATACCGACACTTAGAGTCCTTTCTATAAGAATATTGTGATTGACAGTATCGAAGGCAGCACTGAGATCTAACAGGACCAGAATGGTCACCAGTCCATTGTCTGAGGCTATGAGAATATCATTAGTAACCTTCACCAGAGCTGTTTCAGTGCTGTGATGAGCTCTAACGCCTGACTGAAACTTCTCGAACAGCTCATTATTGTTTAAATGCTCACACATCTGATGTGCAACTACTTTCTCAAGAATTTTAGATAAGAAGGGAATATTAGATATCGGTCTATAGTTAATTAAATCGTTTTGATGAAGAGATGGTTTCTTAAGTAGAGGTTTAATTACAGCAATCTTAAACTCCTGTGGTACATATCCATTGATTAAGGATATATTCATTATATCTAAAATTGGAGCAGCAATCAAGCGGAAAACTTCTTTTAAAAGTTTAATTGGGACTGGGTCTAACATGCAAGATGAAGGTTTTGATGAAGCTAATAAGTTTAGTAGATCTGAAAGTTCGGCTGCATTAAAGTAGTTCAAGCATATATTAGGTTCAACCATTTTTTATGCTGCCTCACTAACTAAGGAAGAAGCAAGCATATTGGGAAGGTTCCCATCTATTTTATTTATCAAAAATTGCATGAAGTCGTCACTACTAAGAGCTGGGGGAATGGTTGGCTTGACAGAGCTATGATCCTGTGTGAGTTTGGCAGCTGTATTAAAAAGAAACCTAGGATTGTTTTTATTCTCCTCTATTAAAGATGAAAAATAGGCTGTTCTAGCTGATCCAAAGCTCAGTTTATATAGCAATAGACAATTTTCCACAATAAATAATAATTCTGTAAATGTGTGGAGCACCATTTTCTCTCTAGTTTTCGAACATTCTGCTTTAGGGTACGTAGCTCTAAATTAAACCAGGGAGCTAATCTTCTGTGGCTAGCCACCTTCCTTTTCAAGGGGGCAACTTTGTCTATTGCCAGACGCAGGGAAGAATTCCAGTTTGCTCATCTATATGATAAATATTCTTCCCACTCAAGGGTTACTTCAGTGGGAAGTACCACGGAGTTGTTTGCTAAAATCATTCTTTTCACTACATGTATGCTTCCGAATAGTAAAATAATTAGACACCATGGTATAAATTTCCACAGTTATGCCCATGATACGCAGCTGTATTTATCCATAAATCTTAATTAATCCAATTATGTAGGTAGATTTCAGACATGTCTCAAAGAAATAAAAACCTGAGCCCTAATTATCAAACGTTTGTAGAAACTATCTTATATTCTATCCTACGAATGAAATTTAAAATGTTCATACGAACAGTCAAAATTCTGACATATGAAATGTGCGGTGGCCACTTGTACACGTTTGTCCGCAATCATCTGTTGATAAATCCCCAATGTACGTACACAGGAGTTCATGTTGGTTCACAGTCATTTGCATCCATAGAAGCTACACCTGGTCTAGTATCCTGTTCAGCTACATTGCCTGTTCGATAGGGACCATCGATACAGATTCAACATGATCTGCTGGGATACTTTAAATATAAAATGTTAAACTGATTAAAATGTTAGTACAATTGTATTGAGATGACTTTTCTTGTAAAGTGCCTTGAGATGACATCTGTTTTGAATTGACAATATATAAATTAACTGAATTGAATTGAATTATGTAAGTGGAAGCCATGGACATTGTTTTATTAGCAACCCTAAAAACACCATTCCAAAAGTGAATTTTTCAAGGTGGGGGACATGATGGTGTGGGCTGCCATCCAACTCATGGTACTTGTAGACTTTAGGATTCTGAAGATAAAACAAGCGTGGCTTTCCACAAAGGCTAAAGGTTCAAATATACAACTAACAAACCTCCTAATTGGTTCCACACAGAGGAAGTAAAAAGTCCTAGAGTGGCAATAAACCTTTAAGATTTTAATTTAGATCAGATTATTTATATAGTGCAAATCTATGGAGTCAGTGACATGGTAGGAATCAGTCCCCTTGAATGAACATGGAGAAACAGTGGACAATTTTGAGCAAAGTCTGTGTAAAAGAATATGTAAAAATCACACCTAATAAATGGGATTAGTTAATCCATAGTCGAAAAGTCTTGAATTTTTAATTACCAAAAAAGGTTTTTCCTCAAAATATCTAATGAATTTCTCTAAGTATGGTCAACATTAAAATGTAGTGCCCGTTTTTACATATAATTTCCTTTGTGAATTAACTTGCTTTGAGTTATATGTGTCTGCGATGGACTGGCGACCTGTCTATGGTGTACCCTGCCTCTTCCCCGTTGACAGCTGGAGATAGGCACCAGCCCCGCCACGACCCCTTAGAGGATTAAGCGGTTTAGATCATTGATGGATTGAGTTCTATGTGTTTGTGGATTACTTAGGTTGTTACCAACATTTGCTTCTAATTTTGTGTCAATTTTAAGAGTTAGAAAATTATTAACTTGTTTGCCTGAGATTTTTTATTTTCCATTAAAAAAACTTCTTGCAACCCAATAAATTAAATCATTTCTTTTTTTATTCTTTTGAAGTAAAAAACTGTTTTAGAAACGGTCGTCTTTCCAATAAAAGGAACTCATTCACAGGATAAAAACACCGGTCATGTCTCCCACTCACTTTAATCACAGTAATCAGAGTAAAGACCACCTTTAGAACCTTATTACGTTTCTATTGTTGTTCCTTTTGTTGAAGGCTCTGTAAGGAGTATACCTCTATCATCCCACAGAAGTCATCAAAAATTTAGAATTGTTGGTCATTTGATTGCTGCATTGAAGCACAGAAGGTGGACTGTCCATCACTAGTTATTTATGTGCCCCTGTTAGTTGTTTTTTTAACAAGTTCTCAATTAAAAATCAAACTGTTTCTGCTTTTCAGACTCACCCACATACAGAGGGTTCATTCTTTGCTCTGTAGCTCCATCATCTGTGTCTGTTTTCAGAGTTCAAGTAGTGCACTTTGACAGACATCATGAAACCGTCTATAGCTATTTATATGCAAAGCAGAGGAGAGGAGATGAAAGGGCAGGTAGGAAGAGACTGTACTGGCAAAAGGATGCTGGTTGAGGAAGTTTAAGGTGTACAGTGGCTTTGCAAACAAAGAAAAATATATGTGCACGAAATTGTAATATATTTCACATGACTAGTTATAATGTCAAAAAATGTATATGTTTGCATTACATACTACTCTCTTAAAAATGGAACAGAGTTACACTACTTTAAATTACTTTTGGTAAAATAGGTTAAATATCTAACACGACTTTAAACCACTGTAACTTATCAATTTACATTTTACACAAGTGTCACACAACAAATACTGTATTTTTAACACTATTTAATTAAAATTAAGTCTCAAGTTCCTTTCCATGCCTTCTATTTCATGGTAATGTTAAATCTAATCAAAAGAGGGTGCTGAAAGTGGTCATCACAAAGATGGTTGACAAAGATCAAAGACAAAGATGAGACTCCGATGTCTGAAGTCTTACAACAGATGGTTAGGAAAACAGTGTGAATAATTCCGCTGTTTAAATGTACAGTCGATCTTTTCCTCAGCTGTCCTGATTCTCTGATGTTTCAATTTTGAGCAACAGGAAGTGGATGGAGGATGTTGTTCTACCATATCTAACTTGATTTGGTCTGTTGCATTAGTTGGCCAGAAAAACAAATTAAAATGCATTTGTAACTTGAATTACTGAAATTGTAACTGGTAATATATTGCTGTATAATTTGTAAGTAATGCATTACATTACTTAGTTAGTGAAAAAAGTAATCTATTCCTGTGACTCATTTCTTTTGAAAAACATTACTCCCAACACTGAATACGAAGACATAGAGAAAAAATGAGGGATGACTTTTTCTTGAGTTGAAGCTAAAGCTGGATATCATAAAAGTATTTTCAGGGTCAACAAACATGTATTCAACAGCACTGCTTCAGAAATCGCTGAAACACAAATCTTGATATTTCAAGTGCATTAGCACAAACTGACAAATTAAAGTGTGAGGATGTATAGCTAAGGGTGGTGGAGAATGACTGAGCAAATATCCTGTGCGGAAAGTGGATATTCTATCTGTTCAGGAGACCAGGTGGAAAGGTAGCAAGGCTAGAAGCTTAGGAGAAGGATTCAAGTTGTTCTACCATGGTATACATGGAAAGATAAATGGAGTAGGAGTTATCTTGAGGGATGAATTTGCTAGGAATATTTTGAAAGTGAAAAAGATGTCAGGAGCTTCTCCCTGATGACTGGACAGCTACAGCTAATGTGATTAGGGAGACAGGAAGGAGGGTACTCAGTGTGTCATCTGGAAGGATGATGGTAGATAAGGAGACTTGGTGGTGGAACGATGAAGTCCAGGAATATATGCAGAGAAAAAACTGGGACACTGAGAGGACTGAAGAGAGCAGACAGGAGTACAGGAAGATGGATCATATGGTGAAGGTAGAAGTGGTTAAGGCCAAACAAAGGGCTTATCATGACCTGTATGCTAGATTGTACAGTAAGGAGGGAGAGATTTATTTGTATAGAATGGTGAGGCAGAGAGACAGAGATGGACAGGATGTGCAACAGGTAAGGGTGATCAAGGATAGGGATGGGAATGTATTGACAGATGCCAAGAGTGTGATGGGAATATGGAAAGAGTACTTTGAAGAGCTGATGAATGAGGAAAAACACCAGGAAAAAGCTGAAATTATTTATTAATAAAAAGAAGAATGATCAGCTGGAAACAGTGGGGATCGTTGGGCGTCTGGAAATGGAGAGGTGAGGTTAGAAGATATCGTTGAAAGATGGGAATGAACTGAATTCTTGAGAGCTGTGGTACTCGCAGGTCCGAGGTGACTTCCAATTTCAGGGGGAATAAGTGAGATCTGCTGAGTGGGGTTGGTGGCTGCAGACGTCCGGTGGATCGAACCAGGGAGGAGACAGTGTGGCAGAGAGCGGGCAGGTAGGTGGAACGCTGCACAAAGAACTGGTTTGCAAACGAGGTCAACCATCCACTCGTGAGAGTAACTTAGAACTCGAAGGCTTCACTAGAGGCTAGCTGGATCAAAAAGTCCTCAGAAAAAACCTGCGGAACACAAAGAGCACAGGAGAACACTAGGAACTTTTATCATGGCATATTCATGTTTTTCCATCATGCTATCATTCTTTACACATCTGTATGGTATGTTATTTCCCTGGCTTTATCTCTGCTTCTGGTTTTTCAATCCGGCAACTCCATAGATAAACCAAGACTACACCTATATTCATCCTTGGCGATAGTAAATGTCTAATGTTCATCTTAGCCCTATGAATCCTGTAAAATTTCTAACATGGAATATTCACGGATCTGGCTCCAGAGAAAAAAGAATTAAGATTTTCAACCATCTTAAAAGATTGAAGGCAGATGTCGTCTTACTACAGGAGACTCATAAATCAAGCTCAACTGCTAATGATTTAAAAACACCGGAGTATCCTAATGTATTTTCTTCATGCTATAACTGTAGACAACGAGGAGTAGCAATATTAATTAATAAAAATACTAATTTTAAAGTAATAGACACAGTTACAGATCCAGAGGGTAGATTTATAATATTAAAACTATTTATACATAACCAAAAGTTATGTATAGTTAGTGTATATGGTCCAAATGTTGACGACCCCTCATTCTTTCATACTTTCTTCTCGGTTTTGGCTAATCACATGGATTGCTCACTTGTTCTTGGGGGAGATTTCAACTTTGGACTAAATGAAGAAATAGACAGGCTCAGTACAGCAGGGACTCAGCGCAGATGGCAATCCATAGATATAGTTAAACAGTACATGAGCGATTATGGACTTTGCGATGCATGGCGATCACTTCATCCCAACGACAGAAAATACACTTTTTACTCAAATGTCCATTATTCTTATTCTAGATTGGACTATTTCTTAGTCAGCAGCTCACTGTTGAATGACATATCAGACACTGAGATACATCCTATAGTTATCAGCGATCACGCTCCTGTTTATTTAAATTTAGCAAATAGAATAGCAACCCTTCAATATAAAAATTGGAGATTTAATACATCATTACTTAAGGATAGAGAATTTATTAAATATATTGAAAAAGAATGGGCTTCATACATGGAATTTTATGATCTCCCTGGTATGTCGCCATCCACTCTCTGGGAGGCAGGGAAAGCTGTGAGTAGAGGTAAAATAATTTCATTCTCATCAAATAAAAAGAGAACAGAAAATAAACATGTTCAGGAATTAGAAGAAACTATCAAATCATTAGAAGCTTCCCTGGATAAAGAGAGCTTAAGCAAAATACGGAAAGCAAAATTAGAATTAAATTAAATTATTAATAAAGGGACGCAGTTCTTAATCCAAAGACTTCGAATAGAAAACTTTGAACATAGTAATAAATCAGGTAGCTTCTTAGCTAATCAGTTAAAAATAAATAAAGAAAAAACAACTATATCTGCAATCAAAGACAAAATTGGGAATATAATATATGATCCTGAAAGAATAAACAACACATTCAAAGAGTTTTATGAGACTTTATACACACCGGAGATAAACCCATCAAATAATGAAATTGAACAATTTCTGGATAAAATAACTCTTCCTAAACTTTCAGACAGTCAAGCAAAGGCCCTGGATTCACCGCTAACAGTGACTGAACTCCAGGAGGCCCTCCAATCCATGCCTAATAATAAAGCTCCAGGCCCAGATGGATTTCCAGGAGAGTTCTATAAAGAATTCTGGAAAATTCTGGCACCAACATTTTACAAAATGTCACAGGAAACAAAGGAAAATGGTCGATTACCACCAAACATTAACTCTGCCTACATCAATCTTCTATTAAAACCAGGAAAAGACCCTATGTCTCCTACCAGTTATCGTCCCATTTCTCTTATCAATGTTGATCTTAAAATAATTTGCAAAGCTCTTGCAAGAAGGATTGAGAAAATAACACCTCTAATAATCCATCCTGATCAAACAGGTTTTATAAAAGGTAGGCTCTCTTCCACAAATTCACGGAGATTAATAGATTTAATAGATTATTCCTACTGTAAAAACGTCCAAACCAATATATTATCTTTAGATGCAGAAAAAGCATTTGATAGAGTTAACTGGAAATTTTTATTTGCAACCTTACATAAATTCGGGTTCAGTAATTATTTTGTAAACTGGTTAAAAATATTATACAGCTCACCAACAGCATGTATTAGGACTAATAATCAAACATCATCAAGGTTTTTCCTTCAGAGAGGTACCAGGCAGGGATGTCCACTTTCTCCCTCCCTCTTTGCTATTTTTATCGAACCAATAGCAGCAGCAATCAGGCAAAATAATAATGTTAAAGGTATACAATGCAACAAAATAGAACATAAAATTAGTCTGTATGCAGATGATGTACTACTCTTTCTACAGCATTCACAAACTTCCTTCTCTCAGGTAATTGAGTTGATAAAATCTTATTCAAGAGTTTCAGACTATTCCATAAATTGGTTAAAATTTACAGTCCTTCCAATCAACTGTTCTTTCCAGGGTCCCGTTGCTGTGCAACTCCGGTCGGGAAATATTACATATCTAGGTATCCATATCTCACCAAGACTGGCAGACTTATCAAAGCTAAACTATGTCCCACTTTTAAAAAAAGTGGAAGATGATCTGGCAAGATGGAAATCCCTTCCAATATCACTTATTGGAAGGGTAGCTACAATAAAAATGATGGATCTCTGGACTCTTATGTCTCTAAATTTCTTTGGAAAGATAAACCCCCACGTATCAGCTTAAAAACACTACAGAAGTCCAAAGATAAAGGAGGTCTAGACCTACCAAACTTTCGTCATTATTTCTTAGCCAACAGGCTCCAATACACATCAAGATGGGTAAAACACAGTTATATCGATGAGTGCTGGGTAGATGTTGAACAGACACTATGCAATAAGATAAAACTTTCAGATCTACAATTTATTAGCTCAAATATAAAACAAAATGAATGTTTTAAAAGTATTAGTATCAGCTCCTCTCTGACAGCTTGGTGGGAATTTCTTAAAATGACAGAGACCTTACTAGTCCCATGCAGGCGTACACCCATCTGGAACAACCCGGATATCTTTCAAAAAAAATGCATGATCAACTTTCCAAACGAGTTGTAAAGGAATTGAATACCTGGAGCATATGTTTGATGGAACAGACTTCATCCCATTTAATACATTGGTTACACAATACGGAATTAACAAGAATAAATTCTTAGAATATTAACAAATTAAATCAATTATAAAAAATAAATTTAGGCTCAATACAGTTGATTTACAAATTCCAGGAAAGGTTTTAGACTTTCTTAATCTTAACCCTCCCAAACTGCTATCTAAAATATACAAAACATTAAATAGAATAGATGAATCAATAGCCCTTCCTGTTTTAAAATGGGACCTCTGGTCTCAGATTTCCTTAAGAACCTTTAAATTTCTTCAGAATCCTAATCTACGATTAATACAATATAAAATCCTTCATAGAGTGCATTATACAGGACAAAGGATGTTCAAGATGGGTTTTACGCCATCTAATACCTGTTTACTATGTACACTATGTTTACTAGGTGTCCTCGGGGTCGGGTCCGCTTGCGGTTGGGGGGGTAGGTGCCGTTAATCTCGCCTGGGGTGGGATTTTGGGGGCTTTGTGTGGTGACTCCTAGTGGCTACATGCGGCGCCTTAGGGGGGTCGTGCTGGCGGACACTGGTTACTGGCCTGGTGCTGTGCTGCTCTGGGGGGGGGTCTGGGCTGTGCCTGGGGCTCGGGGGCGACGTGCCCCCCTGGTCTGTGGCCGGTGGGGGGGAGGGGGGGGGGGGTAGTTGTGGTCGGCTGGTGGAAGGTGGGTTTTGCTGCCTTTTCCATTTCCCTGGGCTGGTTCTTGTCGCTGGCTCCCCGATGGCTCCTTGCCGCGCCTGCACGTCGGGGAGTCAGCGGGTGGCCGCGGCGGGTGGCCGGCATCTCTGGGCCCGATCAGTCAAATTGGCACTGGACATGGCTCCTGGGTCTTGGTCCAAACACTCTGCGGGGTGCTGGGGTGGGGGCCCTTTGACCGGTGCTGGTCGGCCTCCGCAGTGGACTGACCGGGTGGTGGGGTGTGGGCTGGTAGGTGGGGATGCTGGGTTCGGTTGCCTCCTGGCCATCGGGCGGTAGTAGCAAGGCTGGAGGGTGTCGGCCTGGGGGGTTGGCCGCCTGGGGCTTCGGTCTGCTCACGTGCCCGGCGCGGCATGTCCGAGGTATCCGAGTTGGTGCTGCGCCGGGTTCCGGCCTCAGCGCGGGGGCCCTCGGGCGCTGGCGGTGCTTGGGGCCTCTCTTGTTGACAGGGAGGCTTTTACCATCTAGCACAGGTGTTCTCCCGAACGGGATGCGCTTGGGACGAGGTGGGGGACGGTGTACGGGGGGAGGGTGGCCCAAACTCAGCCTGGGTGTCTAGTGTCCTGTGTTTTGTTAGTAGTTTGTATGTTGGGAGGGATTTAGGTCTGCCCCTGGTGGATCAGCTGAACGGGGGTGCCTATTGGGGTCAGCAGGGTAGCTTGCTCCTGGGGTTGGCATCGTGTCAGCCCAGTTATTTCCTCCCCATCCCCATTTGCCTCTGTCCACCTGCTCCTTCATTCTACCATTCACAAGGCCTTGGGACGTGGCCACGTCACTGGGGTGCGGGATGGAGTTTCCGTCTTTGCTACCGCCTCGGACCTGGAGGCGGGGCCCGGTACCCACTTTTTAAATGCATCTATACACTGAGGGCCCGGGGAGGGAGATGGGGGTACCTGGCCGTATTCCCATGTCCCACCCCTCTGTTTTAAGTGCACATTAGAACAACACGCAACAACACCACAATTGAGCAGGGGGAGAAAGGCTGGGGGTCTTTCCACACCCCTGTTCGTTGGACCATCAGGGGTTGGAGCCTGGGTATATTATCAGGTCGTCTGGTCGGGGACCTAGGCTAGTGGGCTACTCTTGCCGGGGTGGGGGCCTTGGCGGTCTGCTTGTCCCCGTCCTGGTGGGCAAGGGGTCCGTCTCCCGGGTGCAGGGGCAGGGTGCTCCATCGGGGCATCTGTCCCTGGGCCTGGGAGTATAGAGTATGTATGGGATGTATGAATGAGTGTACAGCGTCCTTTTTTCGTGTGTCTTGTATCTGTAAGAATGTGTGCGCATGAGAGGGAGGGTACGTATGAGTGTCTCTGTCTGTCTATGTCTACTTGTCAGGTTGGGTGTTTGGCTGCCTTCCGGCCTGGTGCATCTTCTTCCCCTCCGTCACTCCCCGTCGGTGATGGATGGTCCTGCCCGCTGGTCGATGATGGCTCTCGATGCCCGGTGCCGGGGATCCCGGTTGCGGCCCGGCTCGGTCCTGGTGCATGCCTGGCTGGTCCTGGGTGGGCCGGTGTGTCGGGCGGCCGCTGTTTCGGGCCGACATCCTCCTTGGATTGAGGGGCACCTCTTATGGGGGTGCCGGGGTTGTAAGTAGGTTGGTGCCGTCCGGTGGATCGGTGGGGACCATGCCCGGTGCCCAAGCTCCTGCCAGTTCCATGAGTTCTACTGCCTGGTCGGTTCATCTGGGGGGGCTGTCCGGTATTGGCTGGGCCCCAGATCTTGGCGCTCTGCATGGGGCGGGATCTGGACCCGGGAGCTGGTAGATCTGGATGTCCAGGTGCTGGCTGGGCGCGGCCTGGGGAGGGCGTACATCCGCTGTTGCTTTACTGTGGCTCCCTGGCGTGTGGGGGGGGGGCGGGTTGTTGGCGGTGGGTATTGGTCCGGGGTGGCGGCGGCGTGTATTGTCCGTCGATCGGCTGCGGGCGCCTCCTGGCCGGCGGCGCCGGTGGCGGCGGCGGGGGACCCCTCTCTCTGCGGGTCCCTGGTCGGGGCCGTGCTGGGGGGCGGGGTGCCCCTGATCCCCGTGGCCTCCGGGTCCTGTTCCGGGCCCGCCCTGGCGTAGCCGGTTTCCGGCGGAGCCCGTGGGCTCGTCCCTGCGATCTCTCGGGGCCCCAGCATTGCGGCTGCTTGGTGTTCCCCTGGGGCTTCCATCTGTTCCTCTCTTGGTGGGTGATCGGCCCTGCGCTGGTCCGCCTGCGGCTCCTGCGCTCTGTGGGACTCTGGATGCATGCGTCTCCTGCCTCCTTCATGTCTGTGTCGATTCCTGTAGGACGGATTGACGGTTCCTTACACCAGCTATCAATCACTTGCATGGGGAAACCTTATTCAGACCTGCATGCTCGCACACACACATAGGTGTGGGGACATTGGTGTGGACGGACATATCTTGAGCTGAGGTTATTGTCATTAGTTAGCTTTTACCAGGAGCTTAACAGAAACATTAGTATTGTGTTTATTAATCCATGCTTGTGTGTAGTGAATGTGTAATTCTTAATTTTTATTACTGGATCTGAACTATTGGTGTGGTTCTGTTCAGTTCGTTGTTTTTGTTTGTTTTGTTTTACCACTTGGACTTTAATGTTTTCTTGTGTTCTTTGTTTGCCTCCCTGTCTTGTGTCGTCAGTTCGCGCCTCTGCTGGTGCGGTTTCTTTTCTTCACCTTCTTCCTTTCTTCCTTCTTTTCTCGGTTTCATGTCCATGACTTCAGGAAATTGAACCCTCAGTAATCACTAATAAAGATTTTTAATAAATTTTCATCAAGTGGAGTGTTACAGCAAAGCTGTAATACTCTGCTTGGCAAAGTAAATCTGTTGGGATGTACTTGGTACTCAGACACCAATTCTGAGTGGCAAACAGCTAGACAGGACACGTAATAAAATAAATAAATAAATAATTGATGACAGCTCTGATGAAGGCAGAAGTGTGACGCCGAAACATGTCAGCCGAAGGTAATACTCCTCCCTACCAATCTGAGTTACACAAGAATTCTAAACAAGAAACTACACTTACAGTTCCTTTGCTGATAACGCAGGTCCATCCTTTGCTGCTTCGCTGTTTGGTAGATTATTTTAGCACAATTTAAATGCTTTCTTTACAGCAAACTAACGCATATTGTGTTCTGCGTCCTAAATGATTGGAGGCAACCATTAATCTCCTCGTTATGTCTCCCGTGCTTGCCAAAGTTATTATTTCTGGTTTTAATTATTTTTTCATCCAGAAGAAAAAAAGACGCACAAAAAACTGCCTATAATTATGTTCTACACTCGGAAACGACACCTGGCTGCTCAGAAACTTTCAGGGGAGAAAAATACCCATCAAGCGGCGCAACAGCAGAGAGACCGTACTGCGTAAGAGCCTACTTTTTGTCTTAATTCTACGAAGTTTTGAGTGTTAAAACTAGTGAGAAATGTGATTAAATGTTAATGTATGTCTGAGAAAAGTTTTAAAAGGTTTATGGCGAGGGGTTTTACAGCCTTAAAACATCCATCCATCCATTTTCTTAACCGCTTAATGGGTTGCGGGGGTGCTGGTGCCTATTTCCGGCTGTAAACGGGCGAGTGGCGGGTTACACCCTGGACAGGTCGCCAGTCCATCACAGGGCCACATAGAGGACAGGACAGGACAAACAACCACACTCACACCTAAGGACAATTTACAGTGATCAATTAACCTGCCAGTCATGTTTTTCGACTGTGGGAGGAAGCTGGAGTACCTGGAGAGAACCCACGCATGCACGGGGAGAACATGCAAACTCCATGCAGAAAGACCCTGGGCGGGATATGAACCCACAACCTTCTTGCTGCAAGGCAACAGTGCTAACCACTGCGCCACCGTGCAGCCGCGCCTTAAAACATAATAATTGTAAAAAAGAAAAATAAAGAAAAAAAGATGATTACTTTGCAGATTTGTGGGTTATTTTTAGAACCTCCACAATAAATGAGGGACCATTGTAAATGAAATTTAATGGGTCTGGTTAATTTTCTATGGGTGAGTAGCAAGGAACAAAATATTCATGCAATATTTTGCTTGTCTAAGACTGCCAAAGATGATATGCTGACATATTGGATTTGTGAAGAGAACATGCCAGAATACTAGCCTACTTTGCTCTGAAGGCGTAAAAATCTCGCTATCTCTACATCCAGCTTCCAGAGAGAGACACTTCTGCGAAGTAGCAGCGGAGAACTATGGAGTGGACAACATTTCCGTCACAGTTAAAAAATTAAAAAGAAAAATAACTTGATCCATTATTTAAAGTAGATTATAGTGCAGTCAATTATTAGTCTTTCATTATACTACAGCTGAATTATATATTCAGAAATCACTGTGCAGAAACCAAACACTGTGTCCAGTCTGGCCTTACTTAGATTTTTCATTCCTGAATCGCCAACTCATCCTCATTCCCATTTCGTCACATATGGACGCAAGATCAGACTCCTGACTATGTGTCCATATGTGACGAGTTGGGAGTGAGGATGAGTTGGAATCGCTGGAAGCGCTGCATGGATAGCAATAGCATTGCATCATCAGCGTGAAAAATTCCCTCCTGATCCCAACACCAAAACAACATATGAACATTTTCCTCTTTGGGACTCTTAAACAAAACATAAGTTATAGCCGCTCGCATTAAATAAACTTCCAACAAACGTCCCGCGGAGCCGTGAAATTCAATGTCGGTTTTTTCCACCTGAAACAACTTTATGCAGATCACGCACAGGTAGCTGCCCTATTGCAGGACTGTCAGCTGTAAGTCAAATTTAAAGTTTCTCCACACAGAACGATGTTGGGATTGCAAAAGGAGCGCATTTTACTTTTGCGCATTCTTCTGGTTCGAGTATACATATGATATTCAACATTGTTCTTTGTGCTACGATGTGGATTTTAATCCTTTTTCCCAACCAACAGCCTATTGGTGACATTTAAAAAGGAAAACACCTAAACCTATGGCTTTTAACTTGTATTGATTTACTAAAGATGCGATTTTCACCACGTTTATAGCCTACTCTGGAGTGCATATTGTAATGAGATGAATACTTAGAAGCTATATTAATATTTTATAAGTGTCCCCACCAATCATCAAACCACATTCAAATGAATAATTACATCCCTGCCAATTTAAAAAACAAACTGACGCCCTTGACTATGACAATTGCTTTATTGATTCATGTACAAATTATTGTATTGCCCTGACAAAAACTTACCATTTGACAGTACACAAAAGATGCTGGGACATGTTCTTTCCTAGTCCCTGTATTCCTAAAATGTACATGTTTATCACTTCCTTACTGGATGATGAGATCAATATTTCCTGATACCTGCCCAAATATTCATACTTATTTGTGATGCAAAACATACCACATTTGTGTGGTTAAAATAAATCTAAATGAAACTAAATTCATATAAATCTGTTTAGAACAACTCTTTACTGTAGCCATAAGCATATACAGTAGATAACTATTTTGTTTATCTTTTATAGACCAAGAGGATGCAGAGCCTATCTACAAGGAGCGGCACCAGGAAATATATCAGGAAGACGAGAATTGATCGTCAGTCGGATCAACCAGTTAAATCATCGGATTCCGATATATCACCCAGTGTCTCAAAGTCGGAAAAGCATGGAATTGTAAGCTCTAAAACAAGTCAATACAATTTTTACAACCCAGTCTGTGATACAAATACAAGCCATTTGCTAACTAATATTCATTCCCTTATGGTAAATGATGTGCTTGTTTCACAGATAAAACTCTTTAATCAAACCAATAAGGCATGACACAAGCCCATGAAGATTCAAAGATCCATCGTGCCTTTTTTTTTGTTTTTACTTTTGCACTGTTTGGCCCATTTGAATTGCACTTGAATTAATTTGCCCTATTATGAACACAATGACCAAACTTACGCTGTGTCCACACTGAACGCGATAGGAGCGAATTTGAAGCGCGACGCACGCCTAGCTGTTCGCGTGCACATTCGCACCATGAAGCGTGTACAACGCGAACTGGTCGCGCTCCAAATATGGTATTTTCACACGCGACCTGGCCTTCAGCGGAGCTGGGGCCAGAGTGCATCTGCGGTGGATTATGGACCGAGCTGGCGGAGGACAGCATGTTCGGCTCGGGCTTCAGCGGAGCTGGGGCTACAGTACAGCTGGCGGTGGATTAGAACCGAGCTGACAGAGGACAGAGTTGATTACGTGTTCGGCCTGGCCTCCGGTAGAGCTGGGACCGCTGCACTGGGGGTTTGGTGAGCTACAGATTTGCTACGGCGGAGGGATCCATAAAAAGCAGCGAGCCTCTCATAAACACCGGCTCCTCGCCGCCTGGAGATCGTGACCTGCTCGCCCAGTTTGTGCCGTGAAGGTCCAAGCTTCGCCTGCCGAAACACCAACTACATTTCTGAGCAGCTGTCCATCTGTCTGCAGTTCGTAAAAGTTTATAATATTTGAGCAGCGTGGGACGTGGTGCGGTAGCTGCTACCAGGAAACCAGGTGAGGAGGCCATTTCAGGGCTGACTTCTAGGCCGAGAGGTGCTTTTACAGCAACAGTGGATCTTTTAAGAGCCACCCACAAACCTCTAAAGAGCATTCCTGTCTAAATAGTTTTATTTTTTTATTTCTGTCTCTGTATTGAAAACTACTTGTGACATATTGCTCGGGGTGATTAGCCCAGGTGTTTATCAGTATTTCCTCCATGTCCTGCTGAGGCTGTGACTCCATGACAGTCACAGAATCACTGAAACTCTGTCCCCTGATTGGTTTTCGCAGCATGATTTGACGCTGGAGTTCAGATTTTTCCAACTGGAGCGATAGACGCCATGAGCGCGAATGCACAAAATGCACCACATAAAAAAAGCAGCGCGAATTTTCCATCGCATCTGTAACGCGAATTGTTCGCGCGAATGAGGCAGAAAAGCTTTTTCGCGACGCAAATCTGCTTCTGAAGTTTCGCGGGACCCCAAGTCACGCTTCATCGCGCTCCTCCATTGATTTTACATGTAAACCTGAAGCTCTAGTTGCTCCTATCGCGTTTGGTCTGGTTAGTTGTAGCTCAAATGACCGGTACACAGACATATTTGAATAGGTTGTCTCTGTGCAGTCCCTTGTGCAGCTGGTTTGTCATTGAATACTTTCATCCAACTCATCTAGTAGATGTAAACAGCTGTTTGAACCAAACACCCTCTGAGCAACTCCTGTTCCACTCAGCGTTCAGGTGCAGAAAACGTGTTCTCGGAGTCATTTTAAAATTAATATGGACCAGGGCAAACTACAGATGTGAAAATGACAAGGTTTAACACCCAGGAAAAGGCACATATTTTTGAAACTGATTTACAACAGTGATTAGGGGACAACTGGGTTTTTGATTTGGCCCCAGACAACATACATGGGTAAAAACCTTCTGAGTTTAAACTGCATCAAAGCTTATGGTAGTGGAAAAATGGTTTGAGCTAATATGCATATATGAAAAGAAAATAATCTCATGAATTCAAGATGTATATCAGATATGTCCATATATATTTTACAGATTACATAAAATTAAGATAAACAAATCTAGTGTAATACTTTTATTATAATTATTAACAGGTGGGAGAATCAAACAAGCAGTCAAGACCACCCTCTGATATGAGCTTCACAGAGATCCTGCAATCACAATCCTCTGATGATGCTGGGAATGATCCACATCAACCCACAAGCTGGCTTGAACCTGAAGATGCAGAAGAGTTTAATAATGAGTCCGATTCCCATCTTGCCCAGGCTATCAATGCATCTCCTGAAGACTTTGAAATACAGTTTGGGCCTGTTTCGAGCCATGATGGAGATAGTCTAGACTCCACCCTTCCCTGGAATCCAGATAACCTCAACACAAATCAGGTATGTTTTTCTTCTTTTTTTGAGGGTTAAACTCCAAACTCCTATTCATACATTTAATTAATCAATTTAAGATTAATTATCATTGATAATTAGTTTGACTATTTTTTGTTTTCTCAAATGATTTGATTAATAGTGGTAACAAATTACTTTATTCACTAATTTTTCAGCATTCAACACTGAATGAAGGACCTGTATCATCAAGCAGCAACCCGGTCTCCCAAACCCAATCTTTAAAGGAGATTCGCTGTGTTACAGTAAAAAGAATCAATGTAGTTCATGATGTCATAGATGTCTTCATGGAACCAGAAGTACTGAATGTTGAGCTAAAGATGGAGTTAAAAAATTAAAAAAAAGCTGTTGACAGTGATGGTGTGTCAAGAGAAGTGTACTCCGCTTTCTGGGAACATTTTCTCGAACAGTGTGAGGGGGAGGATAAACGGGTTCCCAGACTACGACCAGACTTTACTGAGCAGCAGTGGCAAGCTGTTGGATGAGTTTGGTTGAAAGGGTTTTTAGATCACAACATCATACCAATCCGACTGTCACCAGCTTTTGTTCTCGCTTGTTCTCAAGAAGTCAGTTCAGTGGATGAGGAACTTTTGATGATGTCATTCAGCAGATTTGTTTCAGGACCTGAGCAGGTGGCAGTTGAGAAAGCTCTACAAGGCAACATGGATGAAACTGCTGAAGAAGACTTACTTGAGCTTTTTTCAAGAACGGGGTCACACTGCCTACCCTCAAAAGACAATTTACAGGCTTCCCTTTTAACAATAGCACATAAAGTTCTTCTTCAGGAGCCAAAGTTTGTCATTGACTGTCTCCACTCCATTATTAACAATGCTGTGCCATCACTCACCAATATGGATAGTATTTTGGAACTTTATGAGTCTAAGAGGCCAACAAACAAGAAAGTGGCAAAAATCATAAAGCCAACAAGTGAAACCCTGAATTAACAAAAGCAGTCAGTCCTTAATTATCTGCTAAGATATGTGAGAAGCGCTGACCATAGAAAACTAGAGAGATTGTTGCGCTTCTGCACAGGGTCCACAGTACTTTGCAAGGACACAATTGAACTAACCTTTAATAGGCTATCTGGTTTAAGTCGGAGGTTAGTGGCACACACGTGTGGAGCAGTCCTTGAGTTACCATGTACCTATAGTTCATATCCAGAGTTTTGTACAGAACTGGACAATATCCTGTTAGGTGACTGCTTTACAATGGATATTTTGTAATACATGAATGGGATCTGACATCTTTTTCTTCTTGTTACATTGTTGGTCTTTCATGTGTCAGGCACAGAATTATTTCTAAAGCTTTGCATTTAGCAGATAAATGCATTGGATGCTGTTTTATTTTCTTCTCATCTCTGATCCCTCACAGGAAACTCGTTTTTATGAAGTATACAGCCATGCAGATATTTTTTATATTCATCCAGGTTTTAGAAAAGTGTTTTCTGTATTTCCCTTTTCGCCTTATTGGCACTAAAATAACAAAACCTGGCCTTTTACTTGTATTCTTGGCACGAGCACCCATTGATAAACAGTGCTGGAAAAGACTTCTGAAAACATCACTGATTATCAAAGAATTGAGTGACAGGTTGTTTTAGTCTTTCCTTGTTAATTTGTGAGCAAATTGAATATGAAACTGTACTTTAGCCCAAATGTAAGGTTTAATTTAATAATTTTAATCAGTCAATTATCTGCTCACGTGTTACCTCTTTCAAATACTCAGTGATATTGTTATGGAAAGGGATGTACATGTTAATGTTTACTGAGATAATGAATCCTTTCCCAGTAACTGTCTCTCCTAGTTTCATATGGAAATAATATCGCTAGAAACAATCAAGAGCAGATTATTGTTCCAATAAAACTTTATTTGTTATTCATAAAGTGGTTTGTGACTGATGTTTAAAAAAACAATAACATCAATAATAATTGCAGGGCAAATTAAATTGCTTAGAGGAACATGTACTTCAATGTCAATCCTCAAATACAGGTTAGAAAAAGGGAAAACCTAACTTCGCATGTCCAATAGTGTAATTGTTCATACAATCATAGTGCTGTCATTGTGGCAAAATAAATCAGTCAGTCCACGTAACTTTAAAAGTTACAAATGTTTTTTCCGACTTTATATAAAACTTAAAGTGCAGGTATACTAAATTGTAGGTCTGAAAATGTTAATGTTGAAATTTAACATTAAATGGAATATACCACTGTGATCTGCACATCCAAAACAAAACTATCCACTGTGTTATTTTATATTTCATTTGTTTGGGTTTAGCTACTGTCGTGGTCTCAAAACTAGCCCCGCGTTCAGGAGTTCGTTGGAGCTTCAAATCTTCAGTAGAGAAAAACCTGGCTGAGACTTAATTCAGTTTCACCTCTGCAGAGAGTGGAGAATACCTGTCCCCATCAGCTGGGTCCAAAAGCATTCTGACGCCCCGATGCAGACCGGCTCGTTTTATTCATTCAACAGGGAGTGGTTCATAGCACATACACATCAATACATTTGCTGGTTATTCTCCCTACACACACATTTCAGTTACATCTTGCGAGATAACAGGTACCTGGTGGTGCCTGACGGTGCCTGATCCTGCAGCTTCTGCTCTGAAAAACAACTCCATATTTGGTACAGCCTGGTACTGCATATCTCTAAAAAACAACTCCCTCTCACATCTGCAGGCCTCGGTTACTTTCAGCAAGCATAAAACATTTAATCACATTAAAAACCCTCATTACTACTCTGCATTTTATTCTCTCAGAGAACTGTGTTTAGGTTCATATACAGTATGAATCAGGCAAACAAATACAAACTGAAGGAATCAGGTCCCAATTACAGAAAGAAATTTGTAAAAATTTACTGTATGTCCAGAGCAGAGCTATTTACATGTTTGTTATCTAGTCTTTGTCATTTACTTTGGAAAATTAATGTTTTACTGGTAATGACTTGATGATAAATGCAAGAAATATTTAACAGTAAGGTAAGATAGTTAATGTTTGATGACAAAACCTGCTGAACTTGAGAAGAATTGTGTGATGTGTTGGTCAGAGAATCTTGGCATGATAATCTTGCATTCTCACATTACAAAGAGGATCTAAACATACTTCTCAAGTGCATGTACAAATCCAATGCTTGATAAGCATCAGATGGAGGTTGCAACTCTGACTCCGCCATCAGCATGTCTTACAGCATTAATTGTTAATATGATTAAAAGCCTCTTAGCACTTGATTTTGCATTGTCTGTGTCAAGCCCTTTTACTAAATCAAATTCCAAACAAACAACCTTAACAAAATTCTTCTCTTATTTATTTGTTTTTGTTTTTTTAGATTTCTTCAAAAACATCAACACAGCTATGCAATAATTCCAAACATTTGGAAATATGTGACAAGTTGTTATTCTAATAAATCCATAGCTCACCTGGATGATGCTCATGAAGCAAAACTGAATAAGACTTCTGTCCAAATATCCACCATCAAATAAGCCACGGTCCTTAAGATCAACAAATAAAGGAATGTAGAACTACATCGACTCCTTCCTGACGAAACCCCACCAGCTTTCTATTCTCTGATTGGATGTGCTGGACCCTTCAGTAAAGCTGTCAATAGCAGAGCCATCGTGTATATTCCGACGCAGAAAACACTGAAAGTCTCTTACTCTGACATTCTCTGTGCCCCGGTCACTTCTGACAATCCTCGGACAGCCACCTAACCTCTCACCTGCATCTATGTAATAACCAGCAATAATCTTTGGGTCACTACTTGTTGTAAATACATCCAACCAGATGATTTTCCGTGAAAATCCGTCAATGCAGCCGTTGATACAGAGGCCAAATGGCTTTAGTTTGTCGTAGAAATCCGTATGCCAAATATAATTTGGTCCCTTAGCAAAGTAGCTACGGCGATGTAGACGTCTGGTTCTTCTTAGTTCAACACCTCTTGGGTCAAGTTCTTGGAGAATTAGACGGACGTCTTCTTTCTTTACATGCAATCCATGTTCGGCACACTTTGTATGCATCCAACGATACCCATGGAGTTGGCCAGATGTTTGCAGCTGTTCATGAATGAAAATAGTAACCTCATCAAGGCTGGTGTATCTCCTGCGGCGAAACAGACCACATGATTGCAAAACTCGTTTTAAGTGTCTTTCGGAGATAATATAACGGTGACACCGGGCTAGCAGCACTGTAATGTCTTTGTAAAAGAGACCAAGATTAAAATATAGCTCAATTAAATCAAGTATTGTCATTTCTAGTAGCTGACTGAAATGAATGGAATGGTCTGTGTACAAAGGACATTCCATGCGCACTAGATACTTTCTCGTGCGCACCAGATAGGTTCTCGTACGCATCAGATACTTTCTCGTGCGCACAAGAAACCAATATTGATTTTTTTTTCTGTCAGTGTCCCCTTACGGGCTCCGTATTATCTTTATCTATCTTATATGTTTTATACTATATACACTTTATATTTTATAAACTTTATATTTCAACTTGTTTTAATCTTTCTTGTCAGTGTTTCCTCTCTGGGGGTCCCCTGCATAGGGGGAGGTGGTCGGCTGCGGCTGCCTTGGTGCCCCCCAGGTAGTGCTTGGGTGGAGATGGGGGTACCAGCCCTTCCTCCTTTGGGCAACCTGGGTCAGTGCCTTGGCTGCTGCTGCTGATCTGCTGCTGCCGATGCAGATGGCTCTCATGATGGCGTTTCCTGGCTCATCTGTACTCAGTCCACTGTTTTTGTAGCTTTTAAGTGTATGTGTGTGTATGGCTGATGGGTTGGGAGGGGGTGTAGTTGCTTTGATGATGTTATTTTTGAAGGGGGGTTGGGGGGTTGTAGGGTTTTTTAAATCTGTAAAGCACTTTGAGAAACTTTGTTGGAAAAGCGCTTTATAAATAAAGTTTGATTTGATTTGATAAATCACTGAACGGTTTAGCACCAAAGTATGTTGGAGGTCTGCTGTCACTATGCCAACCGAGCAGACCACTCAGGTCCTCCAACTCAAGCTTACTTAACATTCCTAAAATTAGAAATAAACAAGGAGAGGCAGCTTTCAGCTTATATGCTCCACAAATCTGGAACAAATTTCCAGAAGAATGCAAAAATGCTGAATCGTTAGGCTCTTTTAAATCAAAGATTAAAACTCTACTATTCAGAGCTGCCTTTGAGCTCTAAATTGCTCTTTCTGATCACTATTTGATTGTCGGGGTTTAAGTTTTATTCTTATTTTTTTATTTCCTTTTTAAGCTATTGTGTTTAATCTGTTTTTAATCTTTATTGCATGAATTTGTTCCTTACATCATCTTTTCTTATTGATTGATTGTGTCTATCTGTTAAACCCATATTTTTCTGTTTTCCTCTAATCATGCTTCTGTAATCATGTATTTGATATCATTATCACTGAATCATGTAAAACACCTTGAATTGCCTTGTGTTGAAAGTGTGCTATATAAATAAAATTGCCTTGCTTTGCCTTGCCTACATAACGAGTGAGCACGGGAACAATGTGGTTCGTATCCAGGTTCTGAACCTAGGATATGTCTTTTTGTTTTTTGCTAATTTTGTTAAATTGTTTCCCTGTAATCCTGTAAATCAGTCATCCTGCATGATTGTTTTAATCTCAAAAACATTAATTGAGGGTTTCCATTAATGCTTAAAATCCTTAGAAAGGCTTGAAACTGAGTTATTTTTTGTGAAATTGCATGAACTCTGTTAATTAAAAGCAAGGTAACCCTTTGTTTCTTCTTGCCATGCATGTCGATCAGTCTGTTCAGTATACTGTGTTGAGAGTTTTAATGCAGTATTAAATTTTTGTACCTTCCCTTAGGTATTTGAGTCTATTTTATTCCCCGTCCATTTTAGTGTTCCGGTAGTCACCTTTGATCTTTAGTAACGATCTTCATCTGGGTTGCTGATCATTCTCAGGTATTTCACCTGATCTGTCCCCCACAAATTAATCGATTTTCTAGCCTGCATGTTTTTGTTAGGTTTTTTTGTCAGGTCCATGTTCGCAGCTTGCTCCTGACAAGGGAGGGGGGCCAGGGAGCAGCACTGTTTTAGCAAAGCTTGTTGTCGTTCGGTTGCAATCCTTTTGAACTGAACATAATGTTTGAAAATTTTAAATTGTTATTGACCATTGACTGTAGTTTCCACCATTTTTCTCCTGATCTGACCGCTGCATTTGACACTGTTGATTATTGCATCCTGATCTCAAAATTTCAGCATTGAATCAAAGAGGTCACACCAAAGTGGTTCAGATCTCATTTGTCTATGTTTTCCTTCCAAGCCCCCAGCTGAAGAATATTTGCTCAAACGTATCTGCATTCACTGCTTTTTAATACAGGTGGCTCTTTCATTTCAATTTTAGTGTGGTGGGATGAACATGTTTGGAGTAACCCATAATAGGCCAGGTGGTTGGCATCACGCTGATTTTGGGCCGGGTATGCTAGCTTGTTAAGGGGAGATGCCTGTGAATGTGGTTCTTGGTGCTTGGGCAACGGGATTGTGATCTGCCGGTCAGCAATCGTAGGAAAAATCTACTTGAATTGCTAGAGCAGGGAAAATTCTGCGTTAATGGCCACCCATGTTCCATAGTGTGATTACTGGTTGGAGGCTTTTTGCATCACACTGTCCCAACGTAATAAGCAGTGCAAGTGTGTCGTGTCAGCATGGTCTCCTTCCCTTTTCATCTGGAAATTTTACACACTCAGAATAAATAAGTGATTTATTGGAAGAAATAAATTTATTTTGGATGCTGTGAACCTGCGTCATTATTTTAGTTCCCTGGTGCAAGGGAGTAGATTTGATTTTGAGATTAGTGGGGACACAAAAGTGCTCCAATGCAGCACTCTTGAAAGTTGAAGTTTTTTGCAATCATAATTTCACATTATGCAGATGTTATAGGTTAAAGTAACTAATGAAAGACAAAAAGGCAAATTTGAAAAGCTCTAATCTTTACTCTTTAGTGCAAGGCTGTAGTGAAACTGTGCATCATTTCCATTAGCTGTTGAGCTGGAATGTTATTTGTGTGAGGTTGGTTGGGCTTGTCCAGAATATTCTCCTGATTACTGCCACCCTCCCTGCTGCTCTCTCCAGTTGGATTGGATTCCTTAGGAATCAACCACAATATAAATTTGACAATCATAATGCAACTACTGTAAACAAATACACACATACATGATGAGGCCTCTACGGAAGAGGATTAGGGCCACTGAAGAAAAAAAAATAGAATTCTGAGAAAAAAGTCAGAATTCTGAGTTTAATCTCAGAATTCTGACTTTTTTCTCAGAATTCTGACTTTTTTCAGAAACCTAAAACAAACAAAAAAATTTGCAGAGGAATTTTTTTTTTCATTTCTAAAAAAAGTCAGAATTCTGACTTTAATCTCAGAATTCTGACTTTAATCTCAGAATTCTGACTTTAATTTCAGAATTCTGACTTTAATCTCAGAATTCTGACTTTATTCTCAGAATTCTGACTTTAATCTCAGAATTCTGACTTTAATCTCAGAATTCTGACTAAATTCTTAGAATTCTGACTTTAATCTCAGAAGTCCGCCCTTTTTTCACAAACCTAAGAAAAAAAAGGTTCTGTTACTAACAAGGAACTGATTTGGTGTAACTGCGGGAGAGAGAGCAAGGAAGGAACAACATGTCAGATATCGAGGATTTTCTTCGACACAGAGGAGTCTCAGAAGACCAAATATTGTCGTTGGAGGAGCAAAAGGTGGGTAAAACAGATATTTTCTGGTTCGATTGTAATTTTGTACTTAACAGTAAATAGTGTGAAGCCATGTCTCTAATTAGGCTAGCTTTCATGCTAGCATAAGCTAAACATAAGTGAATGTAATGCTAGCTGAATGAGCGGATCGCCGACCCTTTTTATCGGCTGATTGCAATATTACAACCACATTGTTATGTTTTAACTGTTTATCTTTATACAATTCACATACATAACGCACATCAGCCAGCCTTCAGTGCATGATATAACGTTACCGTAGCGGTCTGTGGTTAAAGTGCCTGAGAGAAATTCCGTTGAAAATTGCCGGTGTGAGGTTATTGTGAATTGAATTGTATTTTATTGCTCATCCTCCCGAATAAATAAAGAGAATGAATGAACTTGCAAGACCTTATGATCGAGTGCGCGGGTTGCCAACCGTCCCTTAAAATACGTAGTGGTCCCGTATTTGACTATTAAATTTGCCGTCCTGTTTTGAATAACGGGCACTATTTGTTCCGTATTATCATAAATGTCTATCGTGTGTCCGTCATAGGGTTCATACTGCTTTATTCTAACTATATAGCCTATATAAACATAAAACTGCATTCCGCAAAACTGTTCTTACGGCGTGATCAACTGGAGGGGGGGGGGAAAAGGGGGGGGGGGGGGTGGGGGGGGGGGGGGGAAGGGGGAGAAGGGGGGGGGGGGGGGGGGGGGGGGGGGGGGGGGGGGGGGGGGGGGGGGGGGGGGAAGAGGGAGGGGTGGGGGGGGGGGTGGGGTGGGGGGGGGGGGGGGGGGGGGGGTGGGGGGGTGGGGGGGGGGGGGGGGGGTATACGGCGTGATCAAACGGGACCGGAAATAGTTTGTTTGCGGCTCGTGAGAGATGCGCGCTCAGGATTGATCAGGTAGACACACACAAGATACCGGTCATCCTTGGCTGGAAAAGATCAGTATAGATGAACAGAACTGTAAACAATGCAGCCAGTGTTCTCAGTGGCGCACTGAGAACACTGGCTGCACAGCACACCAAGCACACAAGAACGCAGAAAACACACGTCTGTGAGGCGTATGCGACATTTAGGCTAAAAATATTCAGCATAGATTACATGCATTGTGCTTTTTCAAAGATGTCTCGTCCATGTGCAATTTTATTTTGGTTGGATTAATTGTAGATGATTTTGTTTTACAATCAATATAAATCAATCATTATAAATTACAACTTTAAGAACAAATCATAGTGCCTGATTCATTGTTTTGCCAATAAATAGATTAAAATGAAACATGTTTGGATAGGTTTCTGGCTGTTGAAATTTTATATTTTAGAGAAATAGCCAATAAAGTGTAAGCAAATGTTGCATTAGATCTCTTAGTGTGGTTTGATTGTTGTTCAGACAAGCCATGTAAGCCAGTTTCATTAACTATTTGTCATCCCACTCCTAAATTTGTCTTTAAGTGAGCAGATGGTAGTGTAAAGGTGTTTAGGGTTCATCTGCAATATCCCCATACAGTCAGTTTAGAAAGAAAACATTGAAAACACATTGTTGGAAGCTCAACAAACAGACCTGTTGTTCTCAGCATCGCCATTGTGTTAGATCACACTGCATATTGTTAAGTCACGGCAAGGTAATTTTATTATATAGCACACTTTCAACACCAGGCAATTCAAGGTGCTTTACATGATTAAAATTAGAAGACAGAAAAGAGAGCATAAATCCTTTTGAAGATTAGCCTAATTTATAGAAATTATGCATTAATGTGTTTATTGTTAATTAAGCATTTCAAACTTAATGTATGACCTTTCTGGATGATCCCCTCGCTAAAACAACCACACCTCCCCGTGAGTCAGATGTACGGCTCGGCCCGTGGTAAAGAACGCCCTGTGTCCCTTATTTTAATTTATGAAAGTTGGCAACCCTAATTGTAACCTAAGTGGCACAGAACGGCTGGTGGCCTTTGTTTTCTGAAGAGATAAGTTAGATTTGCAAAACGGAGCAGGTCATTATGAATTATGGTGCTCTAGACTATTCATTTCAGATCTGTGCATCATTTAGTAGGAAAATGACAAAGTAATTAATTTAGAATTGTCCCTATTGAATTTTAAATCATAACTACTGTTATGACACTCTAGAGGACTGATTTAGGACTACTGCAAACACAAGTTTGTATGTGAAAATACAAGGGTGCAGATTATGTCACACTAAGTTTTAAGTACTTCATACATCAAGTTATGCAACCATATGCATTTTGAGAAATATTTCAGAAGGAAAACAAAACTGTGTGTGTGTGACAAACTTGAAGTCAATTAGAAATGCTCATTCATCTCTGTTAATTTAGAACTAGCCAATTTTGTGATAGAATACAGATTTCCAGTTTATTCATATTGCTGACACAGAGAAGTGGATGTTTACCTTATCCACCAGCATGCCAAAAACCACCTCAAATATCAGATTTTCTGGTAGTAACACTGATATATTTGTGTATATACATCTCTTTTTAGTGAACAGTTTATTCCAGACAATTTAATTTGAGTCTGAAGAAAAAATATGTGCTTTACTGATTATCAATTTCTTTGTTTTGTCTTTTTGCAGATCGACAGCAGTGTCATACTGCTGATGGATGATGCAACCCTGGCGAACTATATCCCCTCCTATGGTGACCGGATCGCCCTCTTCAACTTC
>JAPXFQ010002079.1:0-116829 GCA_028564705.1 Apricaphanius iberus
CCCTCCTTGGGCTGCCACCTTACCGCGGTGGAGGGGTTTGAGTGTCCCAATGATCCTAGGAGCTATTTTTCTGGTGCTTTATGCCCCTGGTAGGGTCACCCATGGCAAACTGGTCCTAGGTGAGGGATCAGACAAAGCGCAGCCCAAAGAGCCCAAAGACCCCTATGATGAATGACAGCGTTGGACCAAGTGTTCCCTCGCCCGGACGCGGGTCACCGGGGCCCCACTCTGGAGCCAGGCCTGGAGGTGGGGCACGTTGGCGAGCGCCTGGTGGCTGGGCCTTTACCTATGGGGCCCGGCCGGGCTCAGCCCAAAGAGGAAACATGGGCCCCCCTTCCTATGAGCTCACCACCTGTGGGAGGGGCCATAGTGGTCGGGTGCAGTGCAAGATGGGTGGTGGCCGAAGGCGTGGACCTTGGCGGTCCGATCCTCGGCTGCAGAAGCTGGCTCGTGGGACGTGGAACGTTACCTCTCTGGTGGGGAAGGAGCCGGAGCTGGTGTGCGAGGTTGAGAGGTTTCGACTGGACATCGTCGGCCTTGCCTCAACGCATGGCTCTGGCTCTGGAACCCGTCTCCTTGAGAGGGGTTGGACTCTCTTCCACTCTGGCGTTGCCCCCGGTGAAAGGCGCCGGGCTGGGGTGGGCATACTTGTTGCCCCCCATCTCGGCGCCTATACGTTGGGGTTTACCCCGGTGAATGAGAGGGTAGCCTCCCTCCGCCTACGTGTGGGGGGACGGGTTCTGACTATTGTTTGTGCTTATGCACCGAACAGTAGCTCAGATTACCCACCCTTCCTGGATCCTTGGAGGGGGTGCTGGAGAGTGCTCCTTCTGGGGACTCCCTCATTCTGCTGGGGGATTTCAACGCTCACGTGTGCAATGACAGTGAGACCTGGAGATGCGTGGTTGGGCGTTATGGCCCCCCCGATCTGAACCCGAGCGGTATTTTGTTGTTGGACTTCTGTGCTCGTCATGGATTGTCCATAACGAACACCATGTTCAAGCATAAGGGTGTTCATGTGTGCACTTGTCACCAGGACACCCTAGGCCGCAGCTCGATGATCGACCTGGTTGTCGTTTCATCGGACCTGCGGCCGCATGTTTTGGACACTCGGGTGAAGAGAGGAGCGGAGCTATCCACCGACCACTACCTGGTGGTGAGTCGGCTCCGGTGGTGGGGGAGGACGCAGGACAGACCTGGCAGGCCCAAACGTGTTGTGAGTGTCTGCTGGGAACGTCTGGCGGAGTCTCCTGTCAGAAGGGGTTTCAACTCTCACCTCTGGCAGAACTTCAAACACGTCCCGGGGGAGGCGGGGGACATTGATTCCAAATGGGCCATGTTCCGTGCCTCCATTGTCGAAGCGGCTGACCGTAGTTGTGGCCATAAGTTAGTCGGTGCCTGTCGCGGCGGCAACCCTCGAACCCGCTGGTGGACACCAGCGGTGAGGGATGCTGCCAAGCTGAAGAAGGAGTCCTATCGGGCCTTTTTGGCCTGTGGGACTCCGGAAGCAGCTGAAAGGTACCGGTAGGCCAAGCGAAGTGCGGCTCAGATGGTTGCTGAGGCAAAAACTCGGGCGTGTGAGGAGTTTGGAGAGACCATGGAGAACGACTTCCGTATGGCTTCGAAGCGATTCTGGTCCACCATCCGCCGTCTCAGGGGGGGGAAGCGGTCTGCCACCAATACTGTTTACAGTGGGGGCAGTGTGCTGCTGACCTCAACGTGGGACGTTTTGGCTTGGTGGATGGAATACTTCGAAGACCTCCTCAATCCCACCGACACGCCTTCCTGTTTGGAAGCAGAGTCAGGGGACTCTGGGATGGGCTCTCCAATCTCTGGTGCTGAAGTCACCAAGGTTGTTAAAAAGCTCCTTAGTGGCAAGGCACCGGGGGTGGATGAGATTCGGCCGGAGTTCCTCAAGGCTCTGGATGTTGTAGGGCTGTGTTGGTTGACGCGGCTCTGCAATATTGCGTGGACATTGGGGGGAAGTTCCCTTGGATTAGCAGACCGGGGTGGTGGTCCCTCTCTTTAAAAAGGGGGACCACAGAGTGTGTTCCAACTATAGGGGGATCACACTTCTGAGCCTCCCTGGTAAGGTCTATTCGGGGGTTCTGGAGAGGAGAGTCCGATGGATAGTCGAACCCCGGATTCAGGAGGAACAATGCGGTTTTCGTCCTGCCGGCAGTAAGTCGGACTCGTTTCCAGTGAGAGCTGGACTCCGCCAAGGTTGCCCTTTTTCACCGGTCCTGTTCATAACGTTTATGGACAGGATTTCTAGGCGCAGCCAAGGTGTTGAGGCGATCCGTTTTGGTGACCTCAGGATCGGGTCTCTCCTTTTCGCAGATGACGTAGTCTTGTTGGCTTCATCCTAACGTGATCTACAGCTCTCGTTGGATTGGTTCGCAGCCGAGTGTGAAGCGGCTGGAATGAGGATCAGCATCTCCAAATCTGAGACCATGGTCTTGAGCCGGAAAAGGGCAGAGTGCCTTCTCCGGGTCGGGGATGAGGTCCTTCCTCAAGTGGAGGAGTTTAGCTATCTGGGGGTCTTGTTCACGAATGAGGTAAAAATGGAGCGGGAGATCGATGGATGGATTGGTAAGGCGTCTGCAGTTATGCGGGCGCTGTACCGATCTGTTGTGGTGAAGAGAGAGCTGAGCTGAAAGGCAAAGCTCTCAATTTACCCGTCCATCTACGTTCCTACCCTGATCTATGGTCACGAACGCTGGGTGGTGACCGAAAGAACGAGATCGCGGATACAGGCGGCTGAAATGAGTGTCCTCCGTAGGGTGGCTAGGCTCTCCCTTAGAGATAGGGTGAGAAGCTCGGTCATCCGGAGGGGGCTCAGAGTACAGCCGCTGCTCCTCCACATCGAGAGGAGCCAGTTGAGGTGGCTCGGGCATCTGGTCAGGATGCCTACTGGACGCCTCCCTGGTGAGGTGTTCTGGGCACGTCCCACCGGGAGGAGACCCAGGGGAAGACCCACGAGTCGCTGGAGGGATTATGTCTCCCAGCTGGCCTGGGAACTCCTCGGGATTCCTCCCGAGGAGCTGGCCCAAGTAGCCGGGGAGAGGGAGGTCTGGGTCTCTTTGCTTAGGCTAGTTCCCCCGCGACCCGACCGCGGATAAGCGGAAGATGATGGATGGATGGATGTTAGATTAGCTCATAATGTAAGGGTTGAGATCACCGACTGAATTCGTACCAGCAGAACCAGCAGAAATCCTAGCAAAAGCCCAGTTTGAATGCAACCAGATGGGCACACATTGAGCAAATGTGTACTAAGTGTATCATGTATACAAGCAATTGTCCCTAAAATTTAGAGGTAAAATCAGTAAATCTCACTTTAATTTATCTATATTTACAACCTAACATTTCTTCATAGATAAAATCTGTCTTTACAGTCAGTGTGTAAGTAAAAAATCATCACGAGTCACTGTCACTTTAAAGCACCGCTTCTCATATTTTGATTATTTATTCAAGTGTTTAACCATTCCATTTTCATGTGAAATATACGGAGTCCAGCAGGGGCCAAGTGCAGAAATATTTTTTGAGAAGCAAAAATCCATACCCTCGGTTTATGTTTAGCTGTAAATTACATCAACATAAGGTTAGGTGAGTTCTGAGTGCTGTGGCCATATATTACCTCTCCCTTAAAAACGTAAACAGTTTTTAATCAAACTGGTTTCACTGAAGCATGTCTGTTTTTTTTTTTGCATTACCACAAATGTGTTCCTCCCAAATAATCTTAAACAGTTACTAAAAATCCCACCTACAGTAAATCATACAGTCACTCCATCACCAACCACTATTAATATGACTCTTTAAAAATTTCGCTCTCTGCTGAATAAAACTTTTATAATAAATGACTTGATTTTAGATAATAAACTTCAGTGTTTATTTTTAACGGAGACATGGCTGAGTGCAGATGCCCCTGCTGTTCTTACAGAGGCCTCTCCACCTAATTATAACTTTTCTTATTCTACGAGGAGTAGCCAGAGGGGAGACGGAACTGCTTTTATTAGTTCATCAACTCTTTCCGCCAAACCTGTTTTATTTAATAATTTCACCACGTTTGAATACACTGCCTCTGTTTTTAGCATTTCTCAAATTTTATGTGTCACAGTTTATAGGCCTCCAAAAATGAATGCACTTTTTATTCCAGAATTTTCAGAGTTTTTATCAATTTTTCACAACTCTTATGAGAGGATAATTTTAGCTGGTGATTTTAATCTACATATAGATAACCTTTTAGATCCTTTATCAACAGATTTTTTAAATATTGTAAATTACATGGATTTTAGCCAACATGTCATGCAGCCGACTCACAACAGAGGACACACTCTGGACTTGGTCATCACGTATGGCCTGTCCACCAGTGTGTCCTCTGTTGTTGACTTGGCCGTCTCTGACCACTACTGTGTGTTTTTTAATATCACCAGTTTTATCCAATCAGAGACCTCTGTGAGAACTGTCAGGAAGCGTCATCTAACCCCTGAAGTGGCTGCAGGTTTTCTTGAAGTTTTTAAAAAGTTCCCTCCTGTACCTTTACCTGCCCCCTGTGATTTTATTGTTAATGATTTTAACAGTAGGCTTAAATCTGCTCTCGACCTGCTGGCTCCAATTAAAGTTGTAAACACTCATTCAAAAAGTATAGTACCGTGGAGAAGTGCAGCTATTAGAAAATTAAAGAGGAGCTGCAGGGCAGCTAGACAATATAATATTCTACATCATAATTCTAATACTTTTCAGAAAACCCCCTCAAACACTCTCTGTGAGGAGTTTGCAGACCACTTAAGAGGGAAGGTAGACACCATCAGATGTAATATTTTATTCTCTCAAACTAACATGGTTTTAGACAAATCTGAGTGTCTGCCTTCACCAGAGGAAACATTGGACAGTTTTGTCCTGGTAGAAGCTGGGACCCTTGATAAAGTTTTCTCCTCAGTGAGGCCCACCACAAGCGCTTTGGACCCGATTCCCACCAGGTTTTTTAAGCAATTTTATGGTTCTTTTAAAGATGAGCTTTTAAACTTTATGAATTGCTCTCTTAAGACGGGCTTTTTTAATGCTGCCTTTAAAGCGGAGGTAGTGAGGCCCCTGCTGAAGAAGAGCAATTTAGATTTTAATGATTTAAACAACTACCGACCGGTATCTAACTTACCATTTTTAAGCAAAGTTTTAGAAAAAATTGTTTTTATTCAACTTAATGATTTTATTAACGCTCATAATGTCCTGGAGAAATTTCAGTCTGGTTTTAGGATGAACCACAGCACAGAGACGGCGCTTTTAAAGATTTTAAATGATTTTAGACTAAGCTATGATGCTAAAAAGGTGAAAGTGTTGGTTCTTCTGGATCTAAGCGCTGCTTTTGATACAGTAGACCACACTATTCTTTTAACTCGTTTAAAACAGATCGGCCTCTCTGGTGCTGTTAACAAATGGTTCACATCCTACCTCACAGACAGGACTTTTATGGTAAGTCTGGATACCTGTTCCTCTAAGGTCCATAAGATCACTTGTGGTGTGCCCCAGGGTTCAGTATTAGGCCCAGTGCTTTTAACCTGTATACGCTCCCTCTTGGCAGTGTTATCAGAGGACATGGAGTTAGCTTTCACAGTTATGCTGATGATACACAGTTGTACATCTCCATGTCTCCTGATGACACACGGCCAATGGATGCACTTTTAAACTGCCTTTTAGACATTAAATCCTGGATGGCAGAAAACTTTCTCCAGCTCAACCAGGACAAAACTGAGGTTTTAGTTATTGGTCCTGAGGCTCAGAGAGAGAAACTTTTACCAAAACTACAATCATTGTCTTTTGATCCTTCTTTACAAGTGAAGAACCTGGGTGTGATTTTTGACTCTGAGCTGACTTTTATCCCTCTCATTAAAAACATCACCAAAATAGGTTTTTATCACCTAAAGAACATCGCCAGAGTCCGCCCCATTCTCTCTCGGGCCAATACGGAGACGCTAATGCATGCTTTTATCACCAGTAGAATTGATTATTGTAATGCCCTGCTTTCTGGTCTTCCCAAAAAGACTACCTCAAGTTTACAGCTTTTACAGAATTCAGCAGCTCGTGTCCTGATGAAGACTAGGAGTCGGGAGCACATTACACCGGTCTTATGCTGTGTCCACACCAAACGTGATAGGAGCGACTAGAACTTCAGGTTTACATGTAAAATCAATGGAGGAGCGCGATGAAGCGCGACTTGGTGTCCCGCGACACTTCAGAAGCAGATTTGCGTCGCGATAAAGCTTTTCTGCCTGATTCGCGTGAACAATTCGCGCTACAGATGCGATGGAAAATTCGCGCTGCATTTTATGTAGTGTATTTTGTGCATTCGCGGTCATGGCGTCTATCGCTCGAGTTGGAAAAATCTGAAATCCAGCGTCAAATCGCGCCGCGACAACCAATCAGGGGACAGAGTTTCAGTGATTCTGTGACTGTCATGGAGTCACAGCCTCAGCAGGACATGGAGGAAATACTGATAAACACCGTGGCTAATCACCCCGAGCTACATGTCACAAGCAGTTTTCAATACAGAGACAGAAATAAAAAAAGAAACTATTTAGACAGGAATGCTCTTAAGAGGTTTGTGGGTGGCTCTTAAAAGAGCCGTTGTTGCTGTAAAAGCCCCTCTCGGCCTAGAAGTGAGCCTTGAACAGCCTCCTCACCTGGTTTCCTTGTAGCAGCTACCGCACCACGTCCCACGCTGCTCAAATATGATAAAACGTTATGAACCGCAGACAGATGGACAACTGCTCAGAAATGTAGTTGGTGTTTCGGCAGGCGAAGCTTGGACCTTCACGGCACAAACTGGGTGAGCAGGTCACGTTCTCCAGGCGGCGAGGAGCCGGTGTTTATGAGAGGCTCGCTGCTGTTTATGGATCTGTCCGCCGTAGCTAGACTGTATCTGTAGCTCACCAAACCCCCAGTGCAGCGGTCCCAGCTCTACCGGAGGGCAGGCCGAACACGTAATCCACTCTGTCCTCTGTCAGCTGGGTTCATAATCCACCTCCAGCTGCACTGTAACCCCAGCTCCGCTGAAGCCCGGGCCGAACACGCTGTCCTCCATCAGGTCGGTCCATAATCCACCGAGGATGCACTCTGGCCCAAGCTCTGCTGAAGGCAAGGTCGCGCGTGAAAGTACCGTATTTGAAGCGCGAGCAGTTCGCGTTGTACACGCTTCAAGGTGCGAATGTGCACGCGAACAGCTAGGCGTGTGTCGCGCTTCAAATTTGCCCCTATCGCGTTCAGTGTGAACACAGCGTTAGATTCACTGCATTGGCTCCCCGTATGTTTTAGGATCGATTTTAAGGTTCTTTTAATGGTTTTTAAGTGTCTTAATGGGCTTGGGCCTTCTTTTCTCTCAGAAATGCTTTTACTGTATGAATCCTTGTCATCCCCAAAGTCAGGACACGGACTCATGGTGAGGCGTCCTTCCATTATAATGGCCCTCACCTCTGGAACAGGCTGCCAGAGGATCTCAGGGCCGCAGAGAACGTTCATGTTTTTAAGAGCAGGCTCAAGACTCACCTTTTTAGCTTAGCCTTTAACTAATTATTATTTATTAATATATTTTTAACCGCTCAGCATGTTTTACCTGATTTAATTTTTAGTTTAGCTTTTAACTGTTTATTTATTAATCTGCTTTGCATTTTTATTATTTGTTTTACACTTATTGTTTTATACTTTATATACTTTATATTTTATAAACTTTATATTTTAATGTATTTTAATCTTTCTTGCCAGTGTTTCCTCTCTGGGGGGCCCCCTGCATCGGGGGCGGTGGTCGGCTGTGGCTGCCTGGGTGCCCCCCAGGTAGCGCTTGGGTGGAGGTGGGGGTACCAGCCCTCCCTCCTCTGGGCGCCCTGGGTCGGAGCCTTGGCTGCTGCTGTTGATCTGCTGCTGCTGATGCAGATGGCTCCCATGATGGCATTTCCTGGCTCATCTGTACTCAGCCCGCTTTTTGTAGCTTCTAAGTGTGTGTGTGTGTGAGTATGGCTGATGGGTTGGGTTGGGAGGGGGTTGTATTTGCATTGATGATTTTATTTTTGAAGGGGGGGTTGTGGGGTTATTTTAAATCTGTAAAGCACTTTGAGTAACTTTGTTTGTTTGAAAAGCGCTTTATAAATAAAGTTTGATTGATAGGCAGCAATCTGACTAGATAGGATCAGATAACATTACGATGTGTCTGTCATATTCCATCCCTGTCTGTGTTGTTTATTCCTCCCTGTTTCCTCCCAGTCTGTTTGAGTTACTTAGTCCTAGTTTGTTTCACCTGTTGTCCTATTAGTCCTCCCTGTGTTTTCTGCCTCTGCTCCCAGGTGTTCTACGTTTCCTGATTACCCTCCCCACAGTATATATGCCCTTCTGTGTCTGTCTGTCCTCGTCGGGTCGTTGTTGTCGTTACCTCCCCTAGTGCTTGTGTTCTCTGTGCTTCTCGTCTGCTTTTTGGACTATTAATAAACATGGGCCGTAAGAGCCACAAACGCCGCTCCGCATCTGGGTCCTCCTTTAACCTAAACCTGACAGTACGACCCGACCACCCACTGGACCCAGCGGAGTACCACCACTCTGACGATGAATGGAGGAGACTGATAAATTGGAGCGTAAGTCAAGGACTCTATTCAGACTCACCTTTTTGTGGATCGCGGCTGGCCCTCTGTCCGCCCGGTGTTGGGCCCCGTCGTCGTGAGGGGGGCGGCTTCCCCGCTCCTTGGGTTTTGGGCCATCGTGTCGCTCCTAAGCGCCCTCCTGGGAACACGGCTGCTGTTTCCCCAGCATTTCTCCTTGCCTCCATGTACGACGATTCGGAGGAGGAGGATGACTGTTTCCCGGATTTCTTCTCGGACTCCCTGGATGACGAGCTGGATTTCTGCAGCGGCGCCCAGGGTGCGCCGGTTTCTCCACGGCTTTCCGCCTCCTGGTCCGGCCGGTCGTCCTCCCTGGCTCCTTCCACCGGTCCTCCGCCTGTCTCCGGTCCCTCTGAGGCTGGTCTTCGTCCTGCTTCTCGGCGTCGAGGGAGGAGGCGTCGCCGAGCTGCTCCATCTTCGCTTCAGGGGAGCTCCGCTTCCTCCTGCCGCCAGCAGCCAGTTTCGGGTCTGCCTCCTCAATCCCTTCGGCACCACCAAGTATCAGTCTGTTCCCAGCCAGCTTATCCTCATCCACCTCTGCCGGTCTCAGCTCACTGTCCTCCGCCACAGGAGAGCGCAACTTCCTCTCTCCTCTCTCTGGAACGGGCCGCCCCTAGTGGCATTTCTGTGGCGGATGCTTTCCCCAGCGTCCAGCCTTCTGTTTCGAACTCTCAGCCGCTGCAGTCCTCTTCCGCAGTCACTTGCTCGACGCATCCAGCCACGAAGCTTCACACTGGCACCGGTGGAGGTGGCGCCATCTGGCGGCCTAAGACTGAAGCGGACTTTGAAATGTTATTTAAGGAATTCAAGAATGACTCTAGGAGGCTTGAAAGCATTTTTGAACTCTATGATGAGTTCGTTCTGAACAAAGGAAAGAGTTCCATAGGGAATATAGAGCCCAAGTTCCCTATAGAGACTGTTTTTGAGCCAGAAAGCTCCAAGGAGATTATTTTTGAGCGTTCTTCAGAGGCTCACCTGGAACCCCGGACAGAGTGTGATCCAGAACCCAGTTCTCCTGAGTATGATCTGGAGTTCGGGTCCTCTGACTCGGTTCCTGAGGTCTCTCCTGCTGCAGAGACGGTTCCCGAGGTCTCTCCTGCTCCAGAGACGGTTCCTGAGACCCCTGACGTTCCATAGACGGTTCCTGAGACCCCTGACGTTCCAGAGTCGGTTCCTGAGTCAGCTCCTCTCCGCGGCTGCCAGCAGCAGGCTGCAGTCCAAGTCTCTGCCGAGGGCGTCCAGACGGATGCGCCTCGGTTCCGAGTTCCCTTCGAGGGCATCCAGACGGATACGCCTCGGCTCCGAGATTCCGCCGAGGGTGTTCTGGAGAACACGCCTCCGGTTCCTGATTCCTCCGAGGGTGTTCTGGAGAGCACGCCTCGGGTTCCTGATTCCTCCGAGGGTGTCCTGGAGAACACGCCTCGGGTTCCTGATTCCTCCGAGGGTGTTCTGGAGAGCACGCCTCTGGTTCCTGATTCCGCCGAGGGTGTTCAGGGGAACACGCCTCTGGTTCCCGATTCCGCCGAGGGTGTTCAGGAGAACACGCCTCTGGTTCCCGACTCCGCCGAGGGTGTTCAGGAGAACACGCCTCTGGTTCCTGACTCTTCCGAGGGTGTTCAGGCGAACACGCCTCCGGTTCCTGACTCTTCCGAGGGTGTTCAGGAGAACACGCCTCTGGTTCCCGACTCCGCCGAGGGTGTTCAGGAGAACACGCCTCTGGTTCCCGACTCCGCCGAGGGTGTTCAGGGGAACACGCCTCTGGTTCCCGACTCCGCCGAGGGTGTTCAGGGGAACACGCCTCTGGTTCCCGACTCCGCCGAGGGTGTTCAGGCGAACACGCCTCCGGTTCCCGCCTCTTCCGAGGATGTTCAGGAGAACACGCCTCCGGTTCCCGACTCCGCCGAGGGTGTTCAGGAGAACACGCCTCCGGTTCCCGACTCCGCCGAGGGTGTTCAGGCGAACACGCCTCCGGTTCCCGACTCCGCCGAGGGTGTTCAGGCGAACACGCCTCCGGTTCCCGACTCCGCCGAGGGTGTTCAGGCGAACACGCCTCCGGTTCCCGACTCCGCCGAGGGTGTTCAGGCGAACACGCCTCCGGTTCCCGACTCCGCTGAGGGTGTTCAGGCGAACACTCCTGCACCTAAGCTCAGGTTTCCGCTTCGTCGCATTCCCCGTCGCAAGGGTAAGCTCCTTCAAACTCAGCAGTCCAGCAACCAGCCTCCTTCTCAGCATCACTCCAGCCTGCTTCAGCAGCACTTCGGCCTGTTTCAGCACTCTCCGGATCTCAGGGTAAAGCCCCGCCATACTCCACATCGCACGGTTCTGCTCTGCCATACTCCACACCGCAAGGTTCCACGCCGCCGGCCTCCAAGGCTCAAGGTTCCACGCCGCCGGCCTCCAAGGCTCAAGGTTCCACGCCGCCGGCCTCCAAGGCTCAAGGTTCCACGCCGCCGGCCTCCTCGACTCCGGCACCCTCGTCGTCGGCCTCCTCGACTCCGGCACCCTCGTCGTCGGCCTCCTCGCCTGATGGTTCCTCGTCGTCGGCCGCCTCGACTCCGGTTTCAGACTTGGTTTCATCCCTCCGTCCTGTACCCCCTCCTCCCGCCCTGGCTTGTGGTTCCTGCTTGGTGCGCCAGGAGGCGCACCTTAGGGGGGGGTACTGTCATATTCCATCCCTGTCTGTGTTGTTTATTCCTCCCTGTTTCCTCCCAGTCTGTTTGAGTTACTTAGTCCTAGTTTGTTTCACCTGTTGTCCTATTAGTCCTCCCTGTGTTTTCTGCCTCTGCTCCCAGGTGTTCTACGTTTCCTGATTACCCTCCCCACAGTATATATGCCCTTCTGTGTCTGTCTGTCCTCGTCGGGTCGTTGTTGTCGTTACCTCCCCTAGTGCTTGTGTTCTCTGTGCTTCTCGTCTGCTTTTTGGACTATTAATAAACATGGGCCGTAAGAGCCACAAACGCCGCTCCGCATCTGGGTCCTCCTTTAACCTAAACCTGACAGTGTCGATCTAAAGACTGAACACACCTGTGTGTTTAAAACTTTTTACACCTCTAATACAAATATAAAACAAATACAACTCTTTGTTTTGTGGGCTAAAATTGTGAGTCAACAGTACTCACCGGCCAACAAATAGGAAACTTTTTTATTATTATTTTTTTTTTTATTTCAATTTTTTCCCAAGATTAAATGAATTATTATTGGGATAAAATTATAAATAGAGTCGTATACCCTCTCCAATAAATAGCATTGGAAATCTATTTACAGTCTCCCTGAGACTGGCGGCAGATGGTTAACTCACCTCGTTGTCCTTACAGAACCTGATATACTGGATACGTCCAATGGGTTCTTTTTCCTTCGATCACTCTGATCCCTTCATCCTGAGTCTGCGCCATCCGTCACTCTCCCTTAAACAGCCTCCATCTGCTCATTCATCTACTTCTGGTAAAAAGAAAACGCACCTCGTCTCGCTCCTCCTGATCTCCTTCCTGTCCACCTTCTGACCTAGCTCCATCTGGAATAGAAACAAATCCGAATCAATTATCACTCTGTTCATCCTCTCTGAACCAACATCAGCCTCTGGATTTGCACTTACTTCTCCCTGGAGCTCCATACCTCACTGGAACTGTAGGTTAGTCAAAAGTGCTTTCTGGCCAAAAACTAAGAAACATTTTAAAATAAAATGAAAAAAAAAAGCCACACAGAAAGTTCTTGTCATGTTTGCCCTCTGGTTGAACATTAAACTCAGAATGAAATATTTTAATCAAACATATATACTGATTTATCTGCAGTCCCATTTTTATGTAGCAAATGGATGTGTAAATGATCATAGAGCCAAAACTTTAAAAGGATTTTGCATGTCTTCCACATTAGAAGAAAGACATATAGTTTTCTCTTTCTTTTAGGCTCAGTTGTAGAAAAGTGAAAAAAGTTTAGGTCTTTTCTCAGCAATAAAAACTGGATTTTGGTCACTCTTTATTTGACAAAACTTGCAGTATTTGCTCAATATTTTATATAGTAATTCAAATTGTAAATAGGACTGCTGCCAGTGGCTGTACTAAGTCTGTTTAATGGGGGCAAATGGCATCCAGGCTGCCATTTAGGATCAGGGTTGATCTGAATTGTCTGGCCACAGCACAATTTGAAAGCAACCGCATTGACACACCTTTAGAAAATGCTTATTAAGTACAGCATGTACACAAGGTCCAAAATGCATTCAAAAAATTCTTTATTATTCTATTTTTAAGACAAAAATATCACAGCTATGGTCACAAACTCTGTGCGGTCACCGAAAGAACAAGATCATGGATACAGGCGGCTGAAATGAGTTTCCTCCGCAGGGTGGCTAGGCTCTCCCTTAGAGATAGGGTGAGAAGCTCGGTCATAGAGAGGGCTCAGAGTAGAGCCGCTGCTCCTCCACATCGAGAGGAGCCAGTTGAGGTGGCTCGGGCATGTGGTCAGGATGCCTCCTGGACGCCTCCCTGGTGAGATGTTCCGGGCACGTCCCACCGGGAGGAGACCCAGAGGACGACCCAGGACTCGGTGGAGGGACTATGTCTCCCGGCTGGCCTGGGAACGCCTCGTGATTCCTCCCGAGGAGCTGGCCCAAGTGGCCTGGAAGAGGGAAGTCTGGGTCTCTGTGCTTAAGCTACTGCCCCCGCGACCCGACCCCGGATAAGCGGAAAAAGATGGATGGATGGATCACAGCTAAGAGATATAAATTGGTCCTAAAAATTAAAAGTAAAGTAGTAAATCTCATTCTAATTTATATGTATTTACAACCTAAACTTTTAGGACAAAATCTGTCTTTACAGTCAGTTTTTTAGTGCAAAATGATAGCAGAGAGATTAAGCGATGGGTTGCTGTCACTTTAAAGCATAGCTTCCTCGTCTCATGATTATTGATTGAAGAGTTTAACCTTTTTGCATTTTCATATTAAATATTCCAGGCTTTGTTTATCTGGGTAACACATAAGCTGTTCTTAGAGAGACATTTTGGAATATTCACGGACAATTCCATTCGGTCTTTAACCATAGTTGTTTTATCAAATACACCACTTTTTTTACAGAAATGTTGCCTTTCAGCTGCTTTCACATGCAAAGAAATGTACCGGATGGATCTAATGAATGTCTGGTGGAGTTATATCCAGATATGACAGATACAATAGCCTGTCCCGAAATCAATCTGACATTCTGAAAGCAAACAGCCTACGGTGACATGTCTGGTGTTTTTACTAGGGAAGGTCCAACACACGAAGTCTGGAAAATTACAGTTTTCCTTTCCTGTTTGTTTCACTTTACAGGAAATGCTACACACCTCCTTCAAATATTTTCAACTGTTTATGACATCAACATAAGGTTGGGTGAGTTTGCTGTGGCTGTCTCTTATCTGTTCTAAATCAAACTGGTGGCAATGGACCATGTCTGTGTTTTTTTTTACTTTACCACAGATGTTTTCCTCCACGTCTGATTGGCAGGAATCTGACTAGACCAGATCAGATAACATTTAAACTTGTTGATCTAAAGACTTAACACATCTCTGTGTTTTAAAACCTTTTACATGTTTAATACAAATTAACTATAAAACAAACAGAGCTAAGATAAAATAACAAAAAATTGTCCATTACCTGGTTGTACATATGTGTTTATTTTAATGATATTTTTAAACCCTTTTTTGCCTCAATTACTGCAAGGGTGCTTAAACTCTTTGTTACGAGGGCCAAGACTGTCAAGGTTAAAATAACTCTACCCAGTTTAATATTAAACTGCTTTATCTGAAGTCCCTTTTTTGTAACAAATGGATGTGTAAATGATTGTAGAGCCAAAACTTTAAAAGTATTTTGAATGTCTTCCACATTAGAAGAAAGACATATAGTTTTCTCATTCTTTTAGGCTCAGTTGTAAAAAAGTCGAAAAACATTTTTTCTCAGCAATAAAATCAGGATTTTTATCACTCTTTATTTTAAAAAAGAAAAAAAAATGCTGTATTTACCCAAGATTTAAAAAAGTTATTCCAATTTCAAATTTTATTGCAGCCAGGGGCTGTACAAAGTCTGTACAGGGGGCAGGAAATGGCCCCCAAGCCACCATTTAGGGTTGAGATCTGGTGACTGTGGAATCAAGCTGGAATGTCTGGCAATACCACAATTTGAATGCAACCACATTGACACACTTTTAGAAAATTCTTATGAAGTCCACCAAGTATATACAACTTCCAAATTGCATTATAAAAGTACTGTATTGTTACATTTATTAAACAACTATAACTAATCAATATCAATCAGTCCTAAAATGTTCAGGGAAAGTAGCAAATCTCATTCTGATTAATCTCTATCTCTATATATTGTCTAATTACGACTAAACATTTATTCATAAGATCTGCCTTTACAGTCAGTGTGTGCGTGTATTGTCAAAACACATTGCTTAAGATATGGGTCACTGCTATATTAATTCCTTCCTTCCTTAGGCGGTTATCTCACAAAACTAAGATATTTTTCAACAATTTGACCTGTCATCTACATGAAAACGCAGATTTAGGTTACTGGAAACAATTCTTGTTTAAAAAGCTGACCAAATTGAAGAGTTGCGATTTCTCTGTCTTAAGCATGTCTTGTGGACAGAAATAATATAATAAGTATTAGGTTTCCAAACATCAACGTCCACGACAAAAATTGCTCCAACATAACTTGTGTGACCTGTGATTATGCTCAAAAACAGCATTCATGCTTTTGCAGCTGTGCTGGCATTATCGACTGCCCATGCGCTTTTTGCTTGCTTAACAAGCTTAATTACTGCTACAGACGTGGACAAAATTGTTGGTACCCTTCATTAAATCAAAGAAAAACTCACAATGGTCACAGAAATAACTTTAATCTGACAAAAGTAATAATAAAAAAAAATTATATAAATTTTGACCAATGAAAGTCAGACATTGCTTTTCATCCATGCTTCAACGGAATTATTTAAAAAATAAATGCATGAAACAGGCCTGGACAAAAATGATGGTACCCACAACTTAATATTTGGTTGCACAACCTTTTGAGGCAATCACTGCAATCAAATGATTCCTGTACCTGTCAATGAGACTTCTGCACCTCTCAGCAGGTATTTTGGCCCACTCCTCATGAGCAAACTGTTCTAGTTGTTTCCGGTTTGAAGGGCGCCTTTTCCAGACAGCACGTTTCAGCTCCTTTCAAAGATGCTCAATAGGATTGAGATCAGGGCTCATAGAAGGCCAGTGTTTTCCTCTTAGCCCTTCTTGGGTGTTTTTAGCTGTGTGTTTTGGGTCATTTACCTGTTGTAAGACCCGTTACCTGCGACTGAGAAGCTTTGTGGCTCGTCAGCATGTACTTTGGCATACTCCAGTCTGTTTTTTTTAATGATTTGTCCTCTGGCTCAAACAGCGAAGGATGTTCCGATCTGACACTGATGTTCCTTGAGCATAAAGTTCAGCTTGGATCTATTTTGAAGTCTTTCTAGGCTCTTTTGTTACCATTTGGATTATCCGTCTCTTTGATCTGTCATCAATTTTCCTCCTGCAGCCACGTCCAGGGAGGTTGGCTACAGTCCCATGGATCGTACATTACTGAATGACATGTGCAGCTGTAGTCACAGAAACATCTAGCTGCTTGGAGATGGTCTTATAGCCTTTACAGTTAACATACTTGTCTATGATTTTCTTTCTCATCTCCTGAGACAACTCTTTCCTTTGCTTCCTCTGGTTTATATTGAGTGTGGTACACACCACGTCACCAAACAACACAGTGACTACCTGGAGTCCTATATATAGGCCCACTGAGTGATTACAGGATTGTAGACACCTAGGATGCTGATTAGTGGACATACCTTGGATTAACATGTCCCTTTGGTCACATTATTTCATTCTTTTCTAGGTGTACCATCATTTTTGTCCAGGCCTGTTTCATGCATTTATTTTTTAAATAATTCTGTTGAAGCATGGATGAAAAGCAATGTCTAACTTTCATTGGTCAACATTTATATAATTTTTATTTATTATTACTTTTGTCAGATTAAAGTTTTTTCTGTGACCATTATGAGTTTTTCTTTGATTTAATGAAGGGTACCAACAATTTTGTCCACGTCTGTATATATAGAAGTTAGAAAGTAGAAAGTTACTCTGAGTGCATGGGATATGGGGGAACTAATACACACTACAGGTTTAGCATGTCTATTAATTGTGCTGAACAATGTAGTTATGTGGTTGGGTGTAGATGGGAGTTTTAAAACGAGGCAGGGAGAATATTGTTTTTTTCACAACCCTTTCCATGTGTGCTAAAGGAACGCTCCCTCATCTCTCAATGCACGGATGATTGCAAATGTGCAGATATTTTAAACTTAACTGACTGGGACCTGACTACTCATTGAAAAGTAACAGGCTTTGGAGTGCCACTCTGGCTAATGTGGCTATTTAGAGGTGCTCCAGATTCTGATGTGTGCCCACCGATGCCTGATGCTGCTGTCCTCCCACTGAAGCGAATCACAAAACAGTTTTTTAGGGTCTTTTTGACCTCTGATTGCTTCAATTGTACAAATGTTTTCTCATTTTAAAACATTAGAATAAGTGGAGCTTAATTCCAGTCTCCAGTGAGGCAGCGAAATGCAGATTCAGCCTCCAAAACAACATTTAAACCTTGAAAATCATGAAAATAACCTCTGCATAGATCCCACTATTGTATTACTATTATATTTGATTTATGGGAGCGTGCTTTGGTACCATGTGGAGGCAGAACTGCAGGTATTCATATTTTAAGTGCAATCGATTAATGTAATTTTTATATGTGGTTTTCTGTTCGGCTGGTTGGTTTGAACATTATTCCAAATTAATTTTAAAAAAGTACTATTGAACAGGAAAATTGAAAATTGAACAGGAAATTGGCACCAGCCCCACCCCAGCATAGGATTTAAAAATTGACGGGTTAAAAGATACTGACCAGATTTTTTTTAACCTGTCAGTCAAAATGACAGACAGAAATTATGTCTAGCACAACCTCTGCCTAGCAACCACCAGTAAACCTCCAGTCTGAGAGCGAAGTGCTCTGTTAGGAATGTTAGGACCATATGGAACAATCAATTATCTGATGTATAATGGAGCTTGATTTATTGAGAGATATATTTGTAAGAAAAAAAAGAAAGGCAGATAAATATTATTTTCTAGTCGTGATGAGCATATATCCATATAATGGGAGTCAATCAGGCCAGGAGATTTACGATAAGGAATTATCTGTCCCTTAACTCTTTTATTTAACCACTGTTTTGTTTCTAATCATTAGCATTACTCCCATCAGAGTTTAGCATGTCTCAGAAGTGCTTCTTTTTTCTATTGGCTCTAATATAATTACACTGTTGTGCGATTACAGTTACATCACTGCTGTGCTCCATTCCAGTTGTAGTCTGAGGAGGACTTTCATTCTGTGTTATCTGATTCTGTGGTCAACGTTTGCAATTTGCAGTAACCGAATGACCAATTGGACTAAGTACAGCTTCCACAGACTCCGTTTCCACAACCTATGCAGGCTGTAATGGTGGCGGGTGCGGCGTCATTGAAATCCCAGGTTAGTTAAGTTGGAATTGATTACATAAAAAGCCTTGCAAAAACCCCAGAAGCCTGTACATTACCACCTCAGAGATGTTCCGAACTCACAGGAGAATATCACTATTCATAACAAAACATGGTTAAATGAAGGAGTTTTGTGGCAGATAATGCCTTATTGCAGGCAGCAAATCTCCTGCCCTGATTGACTCTCATTACATGGATATACGCTGATTGCGACTGGATATAAACTCCTCCCGAAAGACTCAAAGTGGCTCCAAACTCGTCTGGGTGAGTAACTGAGTAACGTAGGGGCATGCTATAAATAAGGTCCTGGTAAAAAAAAAATAAAAAAAAAAAACCTTTCCCTTTAATATGGGATTTAAATGCCATCTCTCACATGTAGGTTTCGAAAGCTCCCGTTTTGTTAAATTTATTTTTGCATTACCACTATATATATATATATATATATATATATATATATATATATATATATATATATATATATATATATATATATATATATAATCTCAACTACAAAACAAATACATCTCAAATAAAGTAAACCAAATAATAATAAACAAAAACCTGATTGTTAGGCATATTTAGTCTGAAACAAGTACTCCTTGCTACCATCTTTTGATTGATTACTGTACTCATTGTTCTTGAATTCACACCTGCCATCGATTACAGGTAATCTGATTAAACTGAAATAGAATTAGGATATCGTAACTAAATTTTCTTGACATGAAAGGTGTACACCCATCCTTCAAATCGTCTTCTTTTTTCACTCAACTGAAAAAACATTATCTTTAAAAAGTAAAAATGCAAAACAGTTGCAATAAATTGGCTGACGTGAGATGCTAAACGACTCCTGCAAAGGGTTATTTCGTTTTTTTACACTTTCCTTGCCCAAACAGATCTAGGTGCACACAATTTTAGTGGGACAAAAAAAAAAAAATTACATCACAAACACATGGTATTTTTTCAGGGACATGTACACTTTTTAGAGCCACCCTCTAGGTCCTACAAATCAAACTTTTCAGACAGCTGCAACCCACCCAAAATAATATAGCACGAGTCATGACCAACAAATTCCTTTGATTCACAGGTCTCTGATGTGACAAAAAATGATGTATAGAAGATGAGAAAAGATGATGATAGATAAGTCTTCAGGCAGATTTGTTTTTTAAGTCAGACATATCTCTGCATAGCTGGTGTAGAAATGTGTATCATAAAAAAAAAAAATTAGCTCAGATTTAAACATTTCTTGCATCCTGTTCAAACGAGAAAATATTTCAATTGAGTTTGACAGAGTTTAACAGCAACTTTTACAAAAACTGAAGTTGAGTAAAGCAAGCATGCAGGAGCAAATCATATTATTTTTGAAATAATAATAATTTAATCAGTTTTGTTCCTAAGATTATTTCTCTAGTTTGGCTTTGGTTGTCTTTCTCCACTGTCACGGCTGAAACTCACACGTTTTTCAGTGTCGTGAGAGCGGCAAGATGTAGCTTGAGTTTGTTTGATTTGGTTAAAACCATCTCAAAGCTTCTCAAGATGAGCAGTCAGTTAAGCTTGTAATGGTTCAGCTTTTTGCAACTGTGTGCTCACTTCAAGCTCTGCCCTTCAGTGAACATATGTATGTCAGCTATGCAGAGTAAGTATAGAACAATAGGCATAAATAAAGCTATTTCCTTAAAATATTTATATTTTCTATGATGCATTTGATGACCTGGCAGATAACAGCACTGCAGTTACCACAGTAAAGTATAATAAGGGTAGTAATACTGCTATAACAGGGTTATGATTTCCTCAACTTTTATTTAATCGAAAAAATAATTAACATAGAGATTCTTTATTCACCTGATTAACATTATTTTGCTTGGTTTACATCCATTTCAACTATTCTGGACTGCTTCAAACAGCATGTTATGTTTTTCACAATTTCTGCCACTCTGCCACACTTCCCTGCACTTTCCAGTGAACACATTTTTATGGGAAACGAAGCTTTGCTGCCTTGTGGTTTGAAGGTGCAGAGCCCAAAACTAAATCCAGGCTTTTGATTCAGGCTTCTGATCTAAGCCTCTCTATATATGATAATGGAACAAAATATGTTGGAGGGGCATAAAATCCTCATTATAATGCTCCATAAATAATATAGAGCTTGTGGAGGAGTGAAAGACAACACAGCTAGATCTGATCAGGTCGTTTAATCAACACCAACTGACCACAGAACAACGGTAAGAGAGAGCAGTTGCAACATTCGCGACACAACCAACTTGAACATTTTTGACTGAAAACATAAACACTTTTAAATACAAATATTCCGTTGTCTGTGTGTGGGTGGAGACCCCTGGTGGTCTGCCACACGCGCCACGTTCCGCCCCCAGCGAACACCCAGTAGGGTCCACATGTAGTCCAGGATCCTGGGTTTGAGTACACGGCCGGAACAGCTGAACCTGGAACCTGCAGAACCAGTCCGGAACACCTGCAGGTGAGGCGGAGGATGACGAGCGGGGGCTGAGGACTATTTTGGCTCTGATGGCTGATGAGTCTCTAGAAGGAGGAAAGCAGTCTGTCAATGCCGTGGAGGGAGAACGTCCTCTACAACTTCTCTAAAATGGGCGGGTTTCAGTCTATCGATGCAGACAGTCTCTTTAGGACCCCCCAAATCTAAAGGAAAGTGCTGAAACAGGGTCCTGTGTGCACCGTGTCTGACAGAAAAACAAACTTAGAAGACTCCAAGCTCTCCGGGACAAACGACTGGGACAAACAATGATGCACAGGGCCAGAAATGTGAAAAGGGCCCTTGTGAGATAGGAATTGTTGGGTGGGCGGGGTAAACTGGGGTGAAGGGGCCTCTAGAAAAAACGCGCCTGGAACCTGTACTGGCTGGCCTAAAACCAGTTCAGCTGGATAAGCACCAAGGTCCTCTTCAGCCGCAGAAAGCAACCCCAGCATAAACCACGGGAGACGGTTGACCCAGTTGCCATCGGTCAGAACAGCATGAAGTGCAGCCTTTAACGACCTGTGAAAATGCCGGCATAACCCATTAGCTTGCAGATTGTAGGTGGTGGTGCGGTGGATCCTGACCCAAGGCCTTCAGCCATGGAGGACCAAAGCTCTGACACAAACTGTGGGCCTCTCTCAGAGGTGATCTCTGAAGGGGGGCTGAAACGTGCCACTCAGGTCCGAGATAGCAGCAAGGTGGCGCTGTTGCTGTGTAGACCAGGAATCACAAACCTTTGACATGGCAAATACCAACAGCTTGTGGTCAACATAAGCTGTGAAGGTGCGGCACTCCCAGGAAAAAAACGGAAATGCTGGGTAGCCAGGTAGAGAGCCAGCAATTCCCTGTCAAAAATGCTGTATTTATGCTCGTTGTAGCGCAGTGTGCGGCTCAAGTAGGCAAGCGGCTACCAAACCCCATGGACGCGCTGCTCTAACACCACCCAAACTGCTACGTCAGAGCCACCTGCACTGATGGAGAGGGGTGAGCCGGCAGAGCGGCATCGGACAGCGCGGATTTAGCATTATTAAATGCTTGGAGACAGTCGGAGGTCCAGTCCACTGTTTCGGTGGCCTTTTTCTTTTTAAGCGCACAGTAAAGGGGCTGCAGATGCCGTGCTGCTCTGGGGATAAAACGGTTGTAAAATTTAACCATCCCCAGAAACTCCTGAAGGGCTTTTACTGTCTGCGGACGCGGGAAACGAACACGAAAGATAAGCCGCACAAGACTGAATCCATCAACCTCTGGAAAGTTAAAGCAGCGCCTTTAAGACCGAAAGGCATCCGCGAAAACTCAAACAGGCTGAGTATCACTTTATCAACGTTCGTGATTAAACGTTGTTCCGCTTTGAAAAACAGCCTAAACTGGCTTCATTATTTTTGAGGATTTACTGCAGAGACATTACTCTAGACAAACTGCATGAAAGCCCGAGATGAGGAAAACTGTTGGATATTTTAAATGAGGACTGAAAACCTAATTTATCACAGCTCACTTATGAAGGCCAAAGACTGAGTTTTCATATCTGCTCCTTCAGCTTTTTTTTACTTTTTTTAGATTTTTTTCATGATAAGTTTGTTAAAATAGGTATGCATAATGTTTTTTTTGCCTTTGTGTGATGCTTCATTGGTGTCTTTCTTTATAGCAGCTGTTTTTTTAATCTCTGATCCTCCAATTAACTGCTGTACGACGGAATTCCTTTTGCTTCTAGTTTTCAATTGGAAAAGGCTGTTCTAGCTGACTCATCTTCATCTTATGGTTCAGGTAAAACTGGATAAGTTGTTTTCAAATAGAACATAGACGAATGGGTTGAAAATAAAGCAACGCAGAAAAGCGCACCACCATTTACTTTAATTTGGGAACCACCTTGAAATTTGTGCAAAACTGATGTTGCTTTTCCTACAATCATAATAAACAAGATTTTCAAAATTACAAGAAACACTAGCACAAAAACAGATTAGCAAAGGCTTAGTTAAGGGCATTACTGTTGGCACACCTTTCAGTGCTTGACCCAGATTTAACTACTTTTGCTTTCATCTGCCTCAATTCTTTCTGGCATAGATTCAACAAAATGTCTGAAACAGTTCTTCAGAGATTTGAGTCTATATTGAAGTGATGATGATTTATATCATTTATTCCATCTCCTTATCTCTTTCAGCAACAGACTGTTGCTTGCTAGGTGCATGCAGGGACGTTATTGTAGTTCCTTTCGCCCAGCAAATATCAGACTCTATAATAATCACTGCTCCCAACAAACTTACTGCTTAAATTTCAGCTGTAATAATCAGTTTTGTCATGTCAAACATTTCTGCTGTTATTTTCACTTTTGTAAATGTTTTTTCTCACACAAATATATATGCACATCCTATAAATATTTTTTTAAATGATCCTTCTCAGTTACACATTCCTCAAATCAGAGTATGCAATTTTTATTTGGAATAACTACACTGTACTTTAGTTTTGTAATATTTCCCTTACTGAACATATTGTTCTTATTTCTTTTTCTTTAGTGATTTTGAATTCTTTATTACCTGTCACTTTGCTGCTGTTACAGCTGAATGTCTCCTCTGGGACGATATAGGGAGGATGATGCTTGTTTTGTGTTTATTGTTCTTTCATCTTACCCTACCATAAATGTTGGCCCTTTGCTCCTGACATTTAAGTTGGTGAGATAGACAGCAGCGATATTTTGCTGCTGGAGACCATCTGCTCCATTAACATGATGTGTATTCAGAGATGGTATTCTGCACACCTTGGTTGTAACAGGTGGACATTTGAGCTATTTGAGCTACCTTTCTGTTATCTGGAATCCCTCTATCTAATCTGCTCTGACATCAACAAGCCATTTTTTCACCCTCACAACTACAACTAAATGTTCAGTTTCTACACAATATCAGTTTTGAAACACTCAAACTTGCCCACATTGTACCGACATTGATTCCAAGTTTTAAGATCCCAATTCTGAGGTTTTGTTTGAGCTTTCAGTTGTCTTTAGTACATCTAGACCTAGGCAATATGTATGAGATTTGTATAGAATGACTGCTATAATGAAAGGATTACTCTTTTAAACGCAGACATACACTGATGCATTTGCCGAGTCATCCTTTTATTAGGAATGTAATTATCATAATTGATCCACCTGGACGTGAAATGAAAGTAGAGCCAGGGCGATTTAGCATATTTTGGACCTTGCAGTCATTGACTGCATTGTATGGGAAAAAGCTGCCAAAACAAATCTTATGCCAGCTGTTGTAAAACTGAGAATTGACCAACTTAGGTAATGCAACAAGAGTACTACATTAGTTAAGCTCAGAATATATGAAGATAAGAATGTAAATTTTTGCCAAAATTGTCAAGTCCTCAAAAGGACTCGCAGGGCAAAAAATAAAGAAACATTGTAAAATTAAAGATAACAAAAAAAACAAAAAACATACATAGTTGTCATTGAAACCGATTGGATGGTCCTACAGAGACATGAAGACATTAAAGCAATGTGATCGAGAAATTTATTATTATGATTAATCCTTTAGTATTATTAACACTGAGAGCAGAGGAGCCAGACAACAGGTGTTGAGTTCGAGGTTAGAGAAGAGATCACTGCCTGAGAAAATATTGATTCTTCTTACATACTTAGTTTTGAGAGTTTCTCTTATTGTGTTACATATAACCCAAGCTATTGCCATTATTTTGTATATGTCAAAAGTCACTTATTCACAGCAAAGAGCCAGATGTCTTCATCCGAAGATATTCCCACCCTGAGATTAATAGTTTTGTCTTCAAAATTATAGAGGAAAGGTTGCTGAACTTTTTAAATACTTATTTTCATATGAGCTTGTTAGAGAGTTGGGACGTAGGGGGGAGTAGGTAGTGGGGGAGTTAGGAGGGGGGCAGCATTCGGCATTCACTGTGATCTGTGCTGTTCTCCTGTATGATCAATTCAACTTTTATTAAAACCTCCAAACGCTTAAAGGAATCTCTCTCATCTTTATTAAGAGTCTTAAATGCCATTACAGAAACCGATTGGATGGTCCTACAGAGACATGAAGACATTAAAGCAACACTCCCTGATCTCACCATGCAAGCATAATTGCAAATCCCTTTGCTATTCTACGTGTTTATATAATTATCATTTCGTTCTTCTAGTTAACACAGTTTCGCTTTTAAGAAAATGTTGCACGCATTCTTCAAATATGTTCAGCCTTAAGTTTCAGTAGCAAAGAATAGTTCAGATCTAAACACCCTTAAAAACAAGAGCTTATTTATCTTTTTATTTTAGCATTACCAAAAATGTTTTTCGTGAAAAAGAGCAAACATTTCAGTTTTTACCATGTTTTCACCTGAATGGCATGAGTCTGACTAGATGAGATAAGATGTACTACAGTCTATTTAAAGACTGAAAAAGCCTTTTATGAATCAGCTATAAAGCCAAAGCATATCAAATAACAGGCATATTTAGCCTAAAACATCAACTGAATTCAACCACCTTTTGATTGATTACTGCATTTGATGTTATTGGATTCACACCTGCCTTCATTTGTGATTTGCAGAGGTCTGTGCACTTTATCTGCTTTCATACTTGTCACATCGAGCACTTCAGCTTAAAAGGGTGTTGTTACACTTACAAAGTGAAAAATATGTAAATTGTCCAGTTTATCGGTGCAGCAGGTTTTTTCTTTCTCCATGCATACTGATGCAAGCCAAAGGAGTGTCTCCAATAACACATGGCCATACACGTGTCAAATGTGATTATCTGTGCACCCCTGGTAGAAAAGCTGGCTCAGTTGTGTGCTGAGGGACATTTTATTGTATTGAGTTTGATATAAAAATATTCAAATTATATCAAACTTTTTTTAATCTGGGTTTTGACTTTATGAACATTCTAAATTGAATTAACAGAACAGAATATAGAACAGTTTCTACAAACTTTTGATAAATGACGGCCCTGGTATTTTAACAGGGATATGTACACGTTTTAGAGCCACCATATAAACGCCATTCCTACTAACTTCTACTAACTACTAATTCCTCCAAACTTTTCAGGAAGCTGCAACCCACCCAAAATACTGTAACTCGAGTCCTGACAAACACATTTGCTTGATTTGTAGGTCTGTATAATGTCTCAGATGTGACAAAATCAAGGAATAGTAGATAAGAGAAGATGAGATAAAAGATTAGTCTTTTTGATTCAGAAGTATATCCACAGCAAAGCTGGTTTCGAAATTTGTATTGCAAAACCAAAGTTAGCTCAGAATAAAACCTTTCTTGCATCAAGCATGATATGTGCATGGGAATCTGACAAATCAAATCAAAAATAGGCTGCAAAATACTGTTAAAACTAAATAAATATTTAAATTAAGTGACTTTGACAGTTTAACAGCAACCTTTCTAAAAACCGAAGTTGGGTCAGGTGAAGCAGCATCAGCAAATTGTAATTTAAAAAAAAATAAACATACAATTGTTGTTCCCTGAGATTATTTCACCTAAGATGTACTTTCGGTCATCTTCTTTTACCTTAACGCTGGAGGTCATGAGTTCTGTTACTGTTGTGAGAGCAAAAAAATGTAGCTCCTGTTTGTTTGATTTGGTTGAAAACACCTCAAAGTTTCCCAAGATGACAAGCAAGTTAAACTTGTAATGGTTTTGCTTTTTGCAAGCATGTGGTGAAATCAAGCTCTGCACTTCAGTGAACCATATGTATGTCAGCTATGCAGAGTAAAAATAAAATAATAGGCATAAATCAACCTACTATTTATTTAAAATATTAATACTTGCTATGAAACTCTTGAGGACTCTGTAGATAACAGCGCTGCAGTTAAATACACTAACAATAGTAATAACACTATAACATAGTTAAGATTTCTTACCTTTTAGTTTATTTGAATAAAAATCACCTCAAACATAATATTGCTTTATTTACATCCAGTCCAACTAATCTGGCCTGCTTCAGATGTCATCTCACAATTTCTGCCACATACACTTGAAATGCAGCCATTAAGGTGTTTTTTGTGTAGCATTGTTTCCAAACCAGAGACGTGGTTTCCAGTACTATTGGAATGACCAGTCAGAACACCTCCCTGTACTTTCCAGTTCACACTCTATAATGCAAACCATGACAATGCTATGAGGTTTGAGCTTTCCTGTCATGTGGTGTGGCTAGAAGGTGCAATTCAGAACCAAAATCAAAAACTAGGAACTAAATCTAGGTTTCTGATACGGGCTGGTGGGAAAACACAGACTTCTATATCACAATGGAACAACAGATGCTGGAACAAAAGATGCATTCATTGCTCAAGGAGCAATGAATGGCAGAAAGTATGTTTTGATTAAGCTGTAAAGCTTTTTACTAGAAGTGCAGCTCATTTAACACTCTAATAACACATGGAAACAAAACACAGCAGCATTTTTCGTGGTTGTCCTACACCTCCCTGTGTTCAAAATTGCCAAAAGAACAGATTAGATAAATTATCCTTTCAATATAAAGCATGTAATGGCCAAACACTGCATTAACTATTGGCTGTTACTCAAACTGACCAATCAGATGCATACGCTATCTGTTGATGGAGACAGATAGTTAAAAATTGGGCCTCTACTCCATGTTTCATAGGTGACGGAGAGCCCTTGCGTTGACGGATAATGGCGTTGCATCAGTGAATGAGTCACTGGAGCGATAAAAGGCAATTTTATTTGTATAGCACACTTTCAACACACGGCAATTCCAGGTGATTTACAATGTTCAGTGATACTGAGACCACATGATTACAAACAAAACATATAAGTTTAACAGTAATCAATCAGTAAGAAAAGATAATATAAGGAACAAATTTATGTAATTAATGCACAAGAAAATAAAAAGAAATAAAAAAGTAGGAATAGAAATTAAACCACAACAATAAAAAATAATTTAAGGAACAGATTTATGCAATTAAAACAGATTAAAACAGATAAAACACAATCGGGTAAACAAAAAACCCCAAAATTGATCAGAAAGCGCAATTTAAGATTCAAATGCAGCTCTGAATAGTAGAGTTTTTATCTTTGATTTAAAAGAGCCTAGCGATTCAGCGTTTTTGCATTCGTCTGGAAGTTTATTCCACATTTGTGGAGCATAGAAGCTGAAAGCTGCCTCTCCCTGTTTAGTTCTGATTCTAGGGATGATTAGTAGGCTAGAGTTGGGGGACCTGAGTGGTCTGCTGGGTTGATATAGTGACAGCATATCTTCAATGTACTTTGGTGCTAAACCGTTCAATGATTTATAAACAAGTAGGAGTATTTTAAAGTCTATTCTCTGAGCTACAGGGAGCCAGTGGAAGGACTTTACAACTGCGGTGATGTGTTCTACTTTCCTGGTTCTAGTAAGAATACGAGCAGCAGCTTTCTGGATCAGCTGCAGCTGTCTGATTGATTTTTTAGTTAGACCTGTGAGGACGCTGTTGCAGTAATCGATCCGACTAAAGATAAACGCATGGATCAGTTTTTCAAGGTCCTTCTGTGACATCAGTCCTTTAATCCTATAAATGTTCTTCAGGTGATAGAAGGCTGACCTTATTGCCTTTATGTGACCCTGGAGGTTTAAGTCTGAGTCAATTATCACACCTAGAATACGGGCCTGATGACTCGTTTTTAGTTGTATTAGCTGAAGCTGTGTGCTGACTCTGGATCGTTCCTCCCTAGGTCCAAAAATAATTACTTCTGTTTTGTTTTTATTTAGCTGGAGAAAGTTACAGGACATCCAGTCGTTGATTTGTTCGATGCATTCATTTAAGGTCTGGATAGAATCAAAGTCACCTGGTGATAATGTAATGTATAGCTGTGTGTCGTCTGCATAGTTATGGTAACTAATCTGATTGCCTGCTATAATCTTGGTTAGTGGGAGCATATAAATATTGAACAGGAGGGGGTCCCAGGATGGAACCCTGGGGGGACCCCACATATGATTTTTGTTTGTTCTGATGAGAAATTTCTGATGGACACAAAGAACTTCCTATTTTTGAGGTAAGATTCGAACCATTGAAGAGCTGTACCAGTGAGTCCGACCCAGCTCTCTAATCATTCCAGTAATATAGTATGATCAACAGTGTCAAATGCTGCACTGAGGTCCAACAGAACCAACACTGTAGTTTTACCGCTGCCTGTATTTATGCAGATGTCATTGAAAACTTTGACGAGGGCAGTCTCAGTGCTGTGATGAGCACGGAAACCAGATTGAAAATGATCTAAGGAGTTGTTCTTTGTCAGGAATGTGTTCAACTGTTGAGATACAGCTTTTTCAATAATCTTACTGATGAATGGGAGACTAAAGATTGGCCTATAGTTCTGCATCAAGGTATTTTCTAGATTGTTTTTCTTTAATAGGGGTTTGATAACTGCTGTTTTGAGGGCCTAGGGGAAGACACCTGACTGGAGGGATGTGTTAACTATTTGCATCAGATCCGACTTAATGACAGGGAGATCTTTCTTTAAAAAAGCTGTGGGTAAGATATCAAGGCAGCAAGAGGAGGAGTTCAGTTGTTTAATAATATCATCAAGATATGATTGATTCTGTTTTTTGAAATCAGACATTTTATCTGCATTATTTTTAAGTGGGAATGATAATGTTGGTTGCTGCTTTACAGATTGAATCTTCTAATTTCTAAAATCTTTTCAGTGAAGAAGTTGGCAAATTCAGTACAGGCCCTAGTGGAGTGTAGCTCAGGAGCTGCTGTCATGGGGGATTGGTTAGTCTTTCAGCTGTTGCGAATAAGGTCCGAGCGTTATTAATGTTTTTGTTAATGATTTCAGAGAAGAATGATTCCCTTGCAGTTTTCAATGTTAAGTTATATTTGTTCAACCTGTTTTTGTAGATTTCATAGTGAATCTGGAGTTGAGTTTTCCTCCATTTTCTTTCGGCCTGACGGTACTCCCTTTTTCCGCTGCGTACTAGAGGATTGCTGGTCCATGGAGACTTGTATCTACCTGAGACTACTTTTACTATAATTGGAGCAATGGTATTAATGATGTCTGAGACTTTACAGAAAAAGTTATCAACCAGGTTGTTAACCGAGTGTGTGTTGGGGTGGTGGGTCTTGGGGAGGTGAGGTAGAGCAGTACATTTGTTAAAAGATTTCAGCAGAGCTGTCAACAAGAGGTTGTTTTCTTACTATGGTGTCATTTTGATTAGATAGTTTAGCCGGTATAATGCTTTCAAAGAAGATGCAGAATTGGTCAGATAATGCAACATCCAATACAGAGATGTTAGAGATTTTTAGTCCTTTGCTAATGATTAAGTCTAAGGTGTGACCTTGTTTGTGTGTCGGCTGTTTGACATGCTGGGTTAGACCAAATCTTAGGAGAGTATCACTTAGTATTTTAGTCTGTCTATCCTGGGGGTTGTCAGTATGAATGTTCAGATCCCCCACAATAATTAGTTTGTCATATTCAATACATATTAAAGAAAGAAGGTCATTGAGATCGTTAAGAAATTTTGAGCTCTCTTTGGGTGGTTTGTACATATTTAAGACTAAGACCTTGTTTGGTTCTTTTATCTCTGTAGCAAGGTATTCGAAGGAGTGAAATGTACCCAGAAGTATCTTTTTCAAGTTGTGTATTTTTAAAAATAATTCTCATTTCATTTAGAAAGCTGTAGTTAGGAGGTGTGGCTTCTAGCATTAATGTTCTTTCATTATTTAATTAAATTTAATTAAAAAATATTTATTTGATAGGGAACAGACATTGAGTAATGCCAATTGAAGAGATTCATTGGTAGGTTTTAAGTTATTCTGACAAGCAATATTTATGAGATTTGACATGATGTGGGGGGGGGTTGCCTTTGTAATTTCTATTACTAATAATCACCGGAATTATATTTTCTTGGTAACCAGACTGGTGCTGGTTGACAAGTTTTCTTGGAGAAAAGTCTGGCAGCCTGAAACATCACACATCAGTCATCTGCAATGGTGGGAAGGCAGAATCGTCGTGTCCAGTCGATCTGAGTGAGAACCTTGGGGTCAGCTGTGTTCCTTTAATAATCGGATCCTGTAGTTTTTTGCAGAATTCAATCGGTAAGCCTAGTTTTGCTGAGTCATCATTATCGTTGTCAGAGGTCTGTGATAGGCTGAATGCCCCATCTAATGGTCTATTATTATCAGCACGCTGAGCTGAGGTGCTGACCTTCGGGGAACTGTGAGAGATTGTCGGAGTCTGTGTGAAGCTGAAGGCGCCAGCGTCTGGCAGCTTATCTGTTGGAGTTGAGGTGCTGACCTTGGGTGAGTTTTGAGCATTGCTGTTCAAATATGCAAATATATTAGCAGCCAGCAGTTTAATTCCAGCCTTATTGAGATAGCGTTGATTGTCTTTGAATAAGTGATTCACCGACCTAAAGATCTTCAAGTTGTTTACATATCCGACAGAAGTTTCCAAAGATTTGGTTTCCATCCATTTGTGAAGTGATCTGATTCTAGAGAAACGTTCCTCCTTACCTTCTGGAATTGGGCCAGAAATCCAGGTGTTTGAGATATTGAGTTGGCTCAACATTACCAGCAGTTGTGAGACATCAGCTCTTTATAATTCACTCGGAAGTAGCGTGATGGCATAAGATCCAGCATGTATGATCAGTGAGTGAATTGCAGGGTGAAGCGCAAGAATTGAGGGGATTTTTATCCATAATTTGTCTTATAGTGTTTTTTTGGAAAGCAGTGAATGCTGATGTGATTACTAAGGAAGTGATGAATCCCACTTAAGGAGCTGTCATGAATAATCAGAACCTTAGCTCGGGGGGGTTACTTTAAAATGTGTATGCTCTTGTTCTTTGTTTCTTTTTGCCTTTTTTCCATCCTTAGCAGTGTTCCTCAATTTCTCCTACTGGCCTTGACAGGTCGGAGGGCTCGTGTCCTGCAGACAGTCTAAGGCTGTAAATCTGTTCTTTAAGGGAATTCCAGGGAGAGAGAGTGAAGCCTGGAGATTCCTCCTCTGCCTGTTGCGTCTGCTGGGGAGTGGTGTCGAGGTATTTCCAGAGTTTCCTTTCAGAGGCGGCCAGTTCTCCTCGAAATTTGAGTTTGGCGTTCTGCCCGTTCCACGTCTCGGTGAGGGAACGGTACTTGTCGGTGCTCCCTGATTGAGGCTGGACCGAACCACGGGGCTGTCGAATTTCTGTTGTTGTTGCTCCTTCGTCGGTATTGTTGTCTCATTGTTATATCCATTATTGATGTCATAGTTTATCTCCACGGTGTAGTTTTTCTTCCATATTCCGGAGCTTTTCCTCCAGGGGATTCTGTCTTTGGAGTAGCTTATCAAAGTTCTCAGCTGAGCAGTGTGCCATGTTGTTAATCCACAGTTTTTCACAGTCTTTTCAGAGGTGTCCGGAAAACGTTATCTGGTTTAGTAGGTAGCTGGGCACAAGTCTTCAGCTTAGTAAAACTCCATGATGTTGATCCACAGTCTTACAGAGGTCCTTTGGAAGCGATCCACTAAAAAAGTTTTGTTTAATAGTGTAGTAGAGAAACTGGACCTGGGAGGTTGTAGATCTTGATGATCTTGATGATATCTGATTGGGTGGGAGGCGGGGCGTCCCGGGCACCTGCATTGTAGCTGCTGAATGTTCCCCAGGGGCTTCCTTCTGTTCCAAAAGACAGGAGACGTACCGCCAAAAGAAGGAACTCAAATTCCGGGCAGAAGACGGGAGACATACCACCAAAATGAGCTCAAAGAGCGGGGTTTCCGCTGTGCTAGAGCTGGAATCAGCTAGATCGAGCTGGAAGGCTTCAGAGTTGGGGTCTCAGTAAGAGATCAGACATTATTTGGAGGAAGATATCGGAGTGCCGGGTAAGCAGTTAAATACGTTCTTTTAACTTAAAGTAATTTTTTCAATAACCATTCAGAAGTATCTTGCTGAATTTTCTAAATATCGTGTTCTTCAGGAGACTCTCTCCTAAAGGAACAGACTCTGGTTCAAACATGTATGGATGAACTTCTTTTTTTTTTAAACTAATGCACCCAGATAGCACGTTCGGGCTTACAGATGTTGGCAATTGGAGGGCACCAGCAGCAAAGTATTGGAAAGGGTTTTTTTCCCTGCATGCCATACAACTTGTCAGCTTAGTTGGGTAAATCATCGACTGGATGACTCTGCCACTCCAACATGCATGTGCACTCCATAGATTGGTGGAGGAACCGTGAAGAACCATTTCGACAATCAAAATTTGTTTTTTCTTTTTCAAAAGTGCTGCTGGCTGCATATCTACGCAACTGTTGGTCCACATCAAGCGTCAAGCTGGCGGTGTAGGGCAAAGGTATGTTGAGCTTGTGGAAAACCCGTATGCCACAATTTATATGATGACATATGATATGATATCTTTGGTAGAATGCATAGACTAATCCGGTGTAGGTTAATGTTTTGGAGATAAGGTGTACACAAGATGTTTCTCAATCTTCAATAGCTGCTAACTTACATACTGTATATATTTTTGGCTATCTTAGAGGATAACACATAAGTAAACTCATTGTAGAAGTCTTTTGATCGGATATTGTTATACATTGTGATTAACCCACCCGCTGTGGGACCAGTAGTGTGTGGGGTGCATTGTGGGCAGTCCAGACAATTTGGGGGCAATGGGGGGTCTTGGTCAATTCAAACAGGGTCTGTGATTGATAATCCTTTAACATAATATTTCCCCTTTCCTCAATGACAAAAGAACCATTTAAATCACTGGCTTAGTTATCAGCAATATTAATAATGATTCATATACACATATTAATAGTGACGAGCTCCCCCTGGTCAGCAGGGACAAATAACTAACATCAAATTTCAGTCTAAATTGACTTTTAAGGTCAATCTGGAAATATATAACTACAGATTAAAGAAAGATGCTTCAAGTTTACACACTGGCTTCAGCAAATCACAATAAAAAACACAATCATGACAGATCAACTCTTCAGAATAAAAGTTTTTTACAGGCTACCAAACTGATTTACAGGTGAAACTTGAAAAATTTGAATATTGTGCAAAAGTTCCTTTGTTTCATTAATTCAATCTAAAAGGTGAAAATAAATGACGATAAAGACTCATCACATGCAAAGCAAGATATTTCAAGCCTCTATTTGTTTTAACTATGATTATGGCTTACAGCTTATGAAATCCTGAAATTCAAAATCTCAGAAAATTTGAATATTGTAAAAAGGTTAAATATTTTAGGTTTAAAGTGTCATGCTCATGCTCTAATCAGCTAATACCAGTAAACACCATCAGGCTGCTAGCATCCATGCTACGCCTCACTGAGGCAGGAAGTGACGAAAAGAGGCCCAAACTAACTACATACTGAGTACATATGCTTGATTACTGTTCAAAGTTCCAAAATGTCTCTATTTAAAGTCCTTTTTTTATTGATTTCATGTAATATTCTATTTTTACTAGATTTTGAATTTGGGATTTCCATACTCTGTAAGGCATCATCATGAAAATTATAACCAATCCTGGCTTGCTATAACTCAATTTGCTTCTAATGAGTCTATATCATATATTAGTTTAATCTTTTACATTGAATTAGTGAAATCTATTAACTTTTGCACATTATTCAAATTTTTCAAGCTTCACCTGTGCATTAATCCTGCTTTATCTAACAAAATACAGACAAAAACGTATTTTGGAGTGTGACAGAATAACTCTTTCCTGATACCTGCCTGGTTTCTATCAGCAACTAATCGCTTTCTCACCTTACCTGAAGACCCTGCATAAATCTTCCCAGCAGCAGCTGTTGGCCTCATGACTTCTCTCCGAATCTCTGATCTTTCTATTAACAAGGGCAATACGGATTGCTCTCAAACATGTGGACAGCAATAATGAGCACAAAATCTACAAAGAAATGAAAGAGGACTGGGTTTACTCCAAGCATTAACTAACTAGCTATGTAAAATAACTAACACTAGTATTGTTAACTAGCTTAAAACTATATAGTTGCATGTATTAACTTGCTATCATTTAGCTAAGATTACCTGCATCCATCAGCAAAACTCAAACTGCAGCTTGTTCGGCAAAATCTCTGCAGGGTTTGTAGCCTTTTGCTGCGTCTGGCTAGTTTGCTTAACAAGCTGCTTTGCTGCACCTGTCTGTGATCGATGCCTGCTTTCGTGTGTGCACTTACGGTGCGTTTAAAGACAGCTTGTAAAAATATGGTACCGCACATAAAACGCCAGTAACAGCTGAAAAAAGTGAGGAGAACAAAGGGCGTTGACAAGGAACGTGCGGGGGACAGATCCCATACATATCCCACGGCCTTTACGCCCATGGATGGGGTGTCAAATGGGGGGTGAAGGCTTTTTTGAGAAGGTTTTGAGACCCCCCAAGACCGTTTTGAGACCTCCCTGGCGCCGCCACAGATTTTGGATAATCATGTTTTCAGTGGTTTTGTTCTGTTTTGGATTGTTTAGGTTTGTTTTGGTCTTTGTTATTTCTTTTCTCAGTATTTTAAATGTGATGTTCGATGTTGTTGGGGTTGGCAACATGAATGAGGAGGTCATTCAGGGGAATGAGATTCCTGTGCCAGTCCACTGTTGTAGCATGGAAGGTTTTACAAATGGTTTGCACTGAGGTTATTAGACTTATCCATTTGATACTTTTTGAATATATAATTGCTTGGGGTTATTTGAAAAATGAGGCCCTTTCAGTGGTTAACCTTGCTGCAAGCTTTAAGTTAGGTCTGCTCTATCTCCTGCTCAATGTTGTTTAATTATGACATCCACTACAATTATGTAACTATGGGATTATACTAGAGGAATGATAACCATTCAGATGATTCGGTCCTTTTAAATTTAACTTTGGAATAGCTATATTTCAAGCATGCTGTGGCGTTGAAGCAATGCAGTCAAAAATCCGCTGTTCTAGAGTTAAATCAATGGGATAGTGAATGGACCAAATGCTTTCCTCGCTCTAGTGGGATTGTTGCGATCATATGGTTTACGTTGACACACGGTCGGTGATAATTCTTTTTTTTTTTTTTTTTTTTTTTTTTTTTTTACGTGTCCTGTCTAGCAGTATGCTACTCAGAATTGGTGTCTAAGTACCAAGTACAAGCCCAACAGTTTTACTTTTCCAAGCAGAGTATTACTGTAGTACGCCACTTGATGTATATGTATGAAAAATCTTAATTAGTGATTACTGTGGGTTCAATTTCCTGATGTCATGGACATTAAACTGAGACAAGAAGGGAGAAAGAAAGAAGGTGAAGAAAAGAAACCGGACCAGCAGAGGCGCGAACCGACGACACAAGACAGGGAGGCAAACAAAGAACACAAGAAAACGTCGGTGATAATTCTAATGCTGACATCTTCCCGAAATCTTGCCTATTACCCCCCCATCACCTAACCACCCACACATTGATATCTGAAAATATTTACTTATTTATTGATACAAACCAGTGGCACCAACACACTGCATATAATATACACTGATAATGAAAAAAGCATTAATTAAATAAGCTGCAACTAATTCAGTTGGTTTCAGCTCATTTTATCGTTTTAGATCTTAACAGTATTTCCAAGATCGGTTTATTAACTCTGTTGGTAATGTGCCCTATGTAACTCTTCACTCCGAAGAGTCTAACCAAATTAGTTCCCTTGGCTTTTACTGTATCAAAGTCTATAAAAGGTATTAGGTTTCCCCAAACCTTGCTTCAAATCTACAAATTATTAGTCACTAGGTTCTGTTGAGGAGATTGGTAGCAGTGTCTCTATAGAAGAGCTTTAGAAACCTCCAACCTACAAGAACCACACGTTATGCTTGATTAGGACAGAACTGTATTCAAAACATTTCAGTGTACAGGTAAAATGCACAGCAAGACATTAGGCATAAGAAATAAAATGTTTAGTACCACAGTCCAAATTAAAATGATCAGTCCTTTTTAATTAAGGAAAATAATATCCACTCTTTAGCTCTAATGTCATCCAGTTGTTTTGTTAAAGGTGGATTTCCAGGGGGGAGGGGGAAATAAAAAAGGGGAGAAATGTACCCAAAAAAAATTAGGAAGAGAAAAAATGAAATGTCCTATGAGCTCAACTCTCAAATTTACTCCTACCAAATGCCGGAAGGAAGAAACATCAGCAGAACCAGTATCCAGATATGGAGTAGAAACCAATGGTGGTACTCCAGGTGGCAATGCAGACCTGGGATCTCTGCTGGTGATGGTCCTTCTGTGGAACAGCAGCCCCAAAACAAAAGCCTGCAAAAAATGTGCAGCAGAATTACATTAATTGTGTTTTAACACCCTTCTCCTTATGTTCTCCATGTCTTTAAACACCCTTCTCCTTATGTTCTCCATGTCTTTAAATAGAAACATGAAATTAAATTGACATTACATTAAAGCCTGTACAAAATGCACAGCTGAATTACATATATTTTGTTTTAACATATTTTAACATCATTCTCCTTAAACCTAGAAAATATATTCTATGAAATAAACCATACTTTAAATGCAAATAACAGGAAACAAACTTGTTAGTCTTTAAATAGAAACATGAAAATAAAGTGACATATTACACTGAAATTATACCCTTTTTTTTACATCAAATGAGCACATCACACTGCGCTCTGACACGTGTTCTTCATAAATCAGCAGAGAAACCTGCGATATGAACATGGTGCATGGCCTACTCATGGAGTCACCACGTGACTAACTACTCTACTGATACCTCACAAACAAATATTTAATCATTGCAATCCACAAATACAGATAGGCAACACACATATACTCATCATGCCCTCGGAAATACTTTATGGTAAAAACAAACTCACCAGAGGGTATCTAACTTAACCAATGCTGAGACCGGCTCAAACTCCTCTCTCCAACAGCCATTACTACTATATATTCATCTGTACACAGTCAATGTCGAGTTTTTATCTGTTCATCAGTCAGTTTTGGGGTTTTTCTTCACAATCCACCACAGTCACACAGAACAGACTTCTCTGGAGCACATGGAGCAGACTCTCCCTAGAAAACACCTGTGAGGTGTTCAGGCTAGTGATGCACGGGTCTGGTATTTTTCCAACCCGCGGGTCCCGCTTTTATGAAATTATTCGGCCCGCCCCAGCCCGCCCCGCACCACTGTATCTATTTTTACAACCCGCCCTGCACCTGCAACCATTTAATAGACATACTAGGCACTGTAATTCAAATGAAAACAGCCTTTATTTCAACCTGAAAGTGCTTGGAAACATCGCTGTGTAAACTGGCAACAACATATGATTATGAATATGAACGATAAATCAGGTCATATTAATAACAAGAATGATACACATTTTAAACATTTACAAAGCAGCGTTTGTAATATAGGCTAAACATTTTTTTATTTTAGATGTGTATAGGGCAGGCGTACTCCGCCTACGCTAAATAATCGCTGACATTTATTTATTTTTATTTTTTATCACACGCAAATGGTCATTTAGCGTTTTTACGTTCACTGTGCAAAAAAAGAATGGCATCCACTGTACCGGGGTTTAATCTATTTCGCCTGGACTCCAGCACCCGGCCAGCAGAGCTGAATGTGCGCTCGCTTGATGCGCTTGTGGCTGGGATACAGAGAATCATTTTTGACACCTTGGCAAGCACAGGAAAGGCGATTGACTGCAACTGCCAGAAGCTTAGAATGTCCTCTCCGTCCCAGAAGAACTGGCCCTCAATGTAGCGCTGAACCTCGTCTCTCTCGGCAACGTCTTCACTATCATCCTCCCACTCACTAAACTCATCTCTTTTTCTTTTGACTCGCTCAGCTTCGTCAACTAAAAATAAAAATATAACAATATGTAACCTTTTACACATACATTAGACCATAGTAGCTAAAACGTAAGATATTATTAGCTATTTTATTCGCTGGTGCCACTCACCTGGAGGCATGGGCTCTTGCTCCCTCACACTTGCTGAAGGTGTAAGCGGCGCACTGTCAAATTCCCTAACAAGTCTTCTGGCCTGGTCGTATACAGCATTTCTCTCCTCCGCTTGAAACATCTTCAGGGACTTAAAACGGGGACAAAGAAGCGTTCCAAGCTTGTGGGTGATGCTGATGGACATTTTCTTATTTAGCAGCTGCGTTGCCTGTGCCCAAATATAAACCATGTACTCTGTATCAACGTATCAGGGCTTGCAGTGTTTCTTCAGTTTAAAAAACCAAAGCACGACCAGATGAATAGTTGGATAAGTATCACCCTCCATCTCTTCACTCGCAGTTTTAAAAGGCAACAAAAACTCAGTAACTGTGTTCAACACATCCAGCTGAATGCCATCAATTCTGTGGAGCTGATCTTTCTCCTGCAAGGCCTGTTGGATTTCCCTGTACTGTTTACTGACTGCATCATCGGGACTTTACTATTCCACCAGGTTTCGCATTATTGCGTCACGGTGTGTGGTAGTTGTACTACAGTGCCGGATTTTTTCAGGTATGTCACAAGGCTTTTGCATTTTGCGATGACATCACTCACGTTGTGCATGTATGGTGGCGTGTTCTCTTTTACATCAAATGTGTGTTTGAGGACGATGTCAATGACATGGGCAGTGTACAGCATCCACTTGTAGCTGCGGAGGGCAGCTTTTATGTTTGCGCCCTGGTCACTTACAAACATTACTTTTGAAATGCGAGCAGGTTCAATACCAAAGTCATGCAGCTCCTTAATAATTTGTTCGTGGATGTTGTGTGCTGTCTTTTTGAGAGTTGAGTCAAATTCAGCTGTGCTTATGACACGGTTCTCCAATTTCCAGTCGTCATTAATGAAGTGACCAGTAAAAGCCGTGTATGCTCGTTTGTTGAACTCAACAGTCCACATGCCAGTGGTAATAGCTATGCCACAATCTAGAGCTTGATTTATCTTCTTTGAGAGGATTTCTTTTTTTTCTTTTGCGGTTCATTTGGCTCTGTCGCAAACAGTTTGCCTGTGAGGGAATACACTGCTGGCATCCACACGTCCGTAACATGAACCAATGTAAATTAGACACTGGGCTACGGTCTGGAATCCATCTCCAGATACTATGTCGAAGGGCCGCAGATCTCGACAGCACAATTCAACACAAGTGACTGTGACCTCGGACTTGACATGCACTGGTACTTTACTTTTGAGGAAAGCGGTTATATTTTGAGACGTGCCACTGTCGTCCTTTTTCTTAGACCCCCCACAAATATGTCCTGACATGCTGGAGGTGCCTGTTTTGTGGCTCTCATGTTTGTGTATTTTTTCACATGAGTTGCACTTCATGTAGCCGATACTGCTGTTGTCTCTTGCTGCAACTATTTCTGAGAACCAGTCCCAAACTTTAGATTTAGCAGCCTGACCTTTTTTTCTTTTCATAATGTAAATTAACCCACCTCAATTTCTCCCGCACCTCATCTTCCATCTTCACTTTTATTTCTTCGTTTTTGTTGTGACTGGCAGCGGAAGCTGCTTGGCGCTTTCGTGACTTGTCACGTGATGTAACCTTATCAACGAACTTAATAAATATTAAAATAGATATTCCCAAATATTTAATATAGGCTATAGGGAATTACACGCAACATACATGGATTTTTTTATTTAATTTTGTTTTTAATGACCCGCCCCAACCCGCCCCGCAAATAAAGTGACAATTTCTTTACTAGCCCCAACCCGATGCGGGGTCCGCGGGTTACGAGACGACCCCCGCATCACTAGTTCAGGTCCCTTCGTAATTTTTGTTTTACAACTTTAAGTTTTTACTACCCAATAGCTGTTTAGCGGGGCTCAGAATAAAAGAAGACAAAAATAAACTGGGTTACAGTAACATTTAATCCAGACTGCTGAGTCTCTGTGATGCTCAGAACAGAAATTGTTAATATGATTCACTGGGATGTGCATTCTTAAACTAAACTGGAATGTTCAAAGCTTTTTAAAACTGTGACCATTGATGACCTGTAAGACTCTCTTATGAGTAAGTGTTTTTACTTGCTTGTTTTTAATTGTCACACGAATAATTGTCTTAGAATTATTGTCCTAGAACCAGAACCACACATGGGGAAGCAGCTTTTAGTTTCTGTGCTCCTCATATCTGGAACAAACTACTAGGAGAATACAAAGCTGCAGAGACAGTGAACTTTTTTAAATCTAAAATTAAATTGGATCTATTTAGACTCGCTTATGGGTAACTGTTTTTACTTGCTTGTTTTTAATTGTCACACAAGTTATTGTCTTAATTACTGTAAATGCTTTCTTGTGTTAAAAATGTGAGCTTTCTTCAGCAAGATCAGTTATTGAACTAAACCTGTGTCATTTTTCCTACATTGTGTATTTTATTGATTATTTTCTTATTGTCACTGCTCATTTGTATTCTAATCATATGTAAAGCACCTTAAATTGCACTGTGTTGAAAGTGTGCTATACAAATAAAATTGCCTTGCCAAATAGAAGTAATTTTCTAAAAGGTCAATTACTTCTTATCCAGATAACTTTTAAGAAACATTTCTTGATCCAAAGAGTGCTTTATTTTCCTAACATAGTTTAATTGGTTTACACATAAATCAATGGTGCTAATTAATTAAACTAATTACAATTGGTAAACTAATTTATCATTCATTCCAGCATTTGCTAATCAAACTTTGGGTCCTAGAGCATCCGGATTCTTCCAAAGCATAACATCAGAATTCATACATTCTGTTTTGTATTGTATTTTTATCTATTTGTTTTCTTTTATTTTTAGTTATTCATTCAGTTTGACCAACTAATTATTGTGGGAGATCTGAATATTCATACCGACATCCCCCAGGATAGACGGACTAAAACATCAAGTGATACTCTCCATAACTTTGGTCTAACCCAACATGTCAATCAGCCAACACACAAACAAGGTCACACTTTAGACCTAATCATTAGCATAGGACTGAACATCTATAACAGCTCCGTGGTTGATGTTGCATTATCTGACCCCTTGTGCATCTTCTTTGAAAGCATGATCCTGGCTAAACTATCTAATCAAAATAAGACCATAGTAAAAAACCACTCCCTTGTTGACAGCTCAGCTGAAATTGTTAAACAAATGTACTGCTCTAACTCACCCGATGCAAATAGTTAACGCATCACTCCAGTCAGGTGTCTTCCCCCAGGCCCTCAAAACAGCAGTTATCAAACCCCTATTAAAGAAAAACAACCTAGATAATACATTGATGCAGAATAATAGGCCAATCTCTAATCTCCCATTCATCAGTAAGATTATTGAAAAAGCTGTATATCAACAGTTAACTACATTCCTGACAATGAACGACTTCTTAGATAATTTTCAATCTGGTTTCCGTGCCCATCACAGCACTGAGACTGCCCTAGTCAAAGTTTTCAATGACATCCGCATAAATACAGACAGCGGAGGAACCACTGTTCTGGTTCTGTTGGACATCAGTGCAGCTTTTGACACTGTTGATCACAAAATATTACTGGAACGATTGGAGAGCTGGATCGGACTCATGGTACAGCACTTCAATGGTTTGAGTCTTACCTCAAAAATAGGCAGTTCTTTGTGTCCATTGGAAATTTCTCATCAGAACGAACAAAAATCACATGTGGGGCCCCCCCAGGGCTGCCTCCTGGGACCCCTTCCTGTTCAATATTTATATGCTCCCACTAACCAAGATTATAGAGGTCAATCAGATAAGTTACCGTAACTACGCAGGCGACACACAGCTATACATTACATTATCACCAGGTGACTTTGATTCTATCCAGACCTTAAATGAATGCATTGAACAAATCAACGACTGGATGTCCCATAACTTTCTCCAGCTAAACAAAAACAAAACAGAAGTAATTATTTTTGGACCTAAGGAGGAACGATCCAGAGTTTACACAGCTTCAGCTAATACAACTAAAAACAACTAATCAGGCCCGTAATCTAGGTGTAATAATTGACTCAGACCTAAACCTCCAGGGTCACATAAAGGCAATAAGGTAAGCCTTCCATCACCTGAAGAACATTTATAGGATTAAAGGACTGATGCCACAGAGGGAGCTTGAAAAACTGATCCATGCGTTTATCTTTAGTCGGATCGATTACTGCAACAGCGTCCTCACAGGTCTACCTAAAAAAGCAATCAGACAACTGCCGCTGATCCAGAACGCTGCTGCCCCCTGTTCTCACTAGAACTAGGAAAGTAGAACACATCACCCCATTTCTTAAGTTTTTACACTGGCTCCCTGTAGCTCAGAGAATAGACTTTAAAATACTCCTACTAGTTTATGATATATTTATTTCCATATTTATGCATTCATTCATTTATTTATTTATTTACACATTTGTAGATCATAATTATTTACAGATTTCTAGATCACATTTCTTTACACGTTTCGAGATCACATTTATTTACAGATTTACAGAAGTGTATTCTAATAAGGGGGGTGTTTCTAACACTGACCTAAAGCCTGATATGCCAGCTCCAGGTCTCTGTATTTACACTGAAGTGGCTGAGAATGAAGGATCATTAGCATCAGCTAGCTACTCTGTGTGTCTGTGACAGAGTTGAGCTACCCGGCTGCTGGAATCTCACTGTCAGAGTAATCCAGGTTTATCACCAGGTCTATCCTTGACATGGAGGGCTCCAGCAAGCAATAGACGAAAACGGAGGTGCCTTGGAAATTGAGGTGCTGGGGTGCAAATGTTAACAATTGAAGGATTACTGAGGGATTGATGTGGTTGGAGTCTGCATGTTCCGGGTACAACCTTACATCAATGACTTGACGCAATCTGCTGGGATTCCTTAAATGAAAAACTTTTAACTGATTAGAATGTTTGTATAATTGTAAATAAGTGCACATGGAAGCAGACCAATCATCAATCACTACATTCATAAATATATTATATTTATCTGGACAATACAGTGATAAAAAAACAATATACAATATTGTTAAAGAAAATTATATTGCATTTATAAGTAGTTATTCATTACTCACAGTGCTTAGATAAAACATTGCTTAGTTATGCTGATTTGATCATGTACAGCAAGAACCTAGTTGTCTGTAAAAACATCATGTGTTATCTTATGACACATCCCATGTTGTCTTGTGACAGGTCCTGTGATTGTCTTCTGACACATAAAATAAAGTGTTCTTTCTTCTCCCAAACTTCTGCACAGCAATAGCGCTGTTTGTTATCTCAGAGCTGATTAATGAACTGGTCAGAGGCTGATCCAATAGGGTGTGGTTGATCACTATATATACTAATGTATCTGTGCTGAGAGGAGAGGAGCACAGCAACCTCCCTGAGCAGAATCCAGTTACCATCACAGTGGCAGACGTCCAAGAAAGAGTCTCAGGTATGAAAAACTGGACAGCACCAGGCCCTGACATGATCCATGCCTACTGGCTAAAGAAACTTACAGCACTCCATGAGCACCTGGCAGTACAACTGAACCAGCTCCTAAGAGATGGGACTCACCCAGAATGGCTAACCGAAGGGCGAACAATCCTGATTCAGAAGGATCCCTTCTGCACCCAAAAGGTGCAGTCCCATCCAACTATTGCCCAATAACCTGTCTCTCCACAACATGGAAGCTCATGTCAGGCATCATCGTAGCTAAGATAAGTAGGCACATGGATCAATACATGAGCAAGGCGCAAAAAGGAATCTGTAGAGATACCAGAGGTGCTAAACACCAGCTCCTGCTTGACAGAACAGTTGCCCAAGACTGAAAATCATGAAAGACCAACCTTAGCACTGCCTGGATTGATTACAAGAAAGCCTACGACTCAATGCCACACACATGGATCAACGAATGCTTGAAGCTGTACAACATCAACAGGACTGTTAGAGCATTCATTGCGAACTCTATGAGGTTGTGGAGAACCACCCTTGAGGCTAATGGGAAGCCACTTGCACAAGTGTCTATCAAATGTGGCATATACCAAGGTGATGCTCTGTCCCCACTGCTATTCTGCATAGGTCTGAACCCTCTAAGTCAAATAATCAACAAGACTGTATAGTATAGTATGTACTATAGATACCGCCTCAAGAACGGAGCTACGATCAGCCACCTCCTCTACATGGATGACATCAAGCCGTATGCTAAGAGCCAACGGGACATTGATTCCCTGATCCACACCACCAGCATCTACAGCAATGACATCAGGATGTCATTCGGGCTTGACAAATGTAGTTGGATGGTCACGAAGCGAGGCAAGGTAGACCACACTGAAGGGGTCTCACTCCCAGAGGGAATAATAGCAGACATTGAGGACAGTTACAAGTACCTGGGAATACCGCAGGCAAATGGCAACCTTGATCAGGCAACAAGGGAGGCAGCAACAGCCAAATACCACCAACGAGTGAGGCAAGTCCTAAGAAGCCAGCTCAATGGAAAGAACAAGTCCAAGATAATAAACAGTTACGCCCTGCCAGTGATCAGATACCCTGCAGGAATAATAAGTTGGCCAAAGGATGAGATACAGACCACAGATGTTAAGACACTAAAGCTCCTCACCATGTATAACGGGTTCCATCCAAAATCCAGCACCCTGAGACTGTACGCACGCCGTAAGGAAGGAGGCAGAGGACTGATGAGTGTAAGAGCCACTATCCAGGATGAAACATCGAAGCTCCATAAGTACGTCAAAGACAAGGCTTTAATGGATGACGTACTCAGTGAATGCCTGAGACAATGGCAAGATGAGGGGTTGCTGAAGAAGGAACAATCATGGGAGGACAAGCCCCTACATGGGATGTACCATCGGAACATAACTGAAGTGGCTGGTCTCAAGAAATCCTACCAATGTCTAGAGAGGGCTGGCCTACAGGACACCACAGAGGCACTCATCCTGGCAGTACAGGAGCAAGCTCTGAGCACCAGATCGATAGAGGCCCAGATCTACCACACCAGACAAGACCCAAGCGGTAGGCTGTGCAAAGAGTCATCTGAGAAAATCCAGCACATAACAGCAGGATGTAAAATGCTCGCAGGGAAAGCATACATGGAACGTCATAACCAAGTGGCTGGCATAGTATACAGAAACATCTCTGCAGAGTATAGGCTGGAAACCCCAAGGTCAAAGTGGGAAACACCTCCAAAGGTGGTGGAGAATTACCGAGCAAAGATCCTGTGGGACTTCCAGATCCAGACAGACAGGATGGTACTTGGTTGATAAAGAGCAGAGGAAAGCCGTTGTGGTGGATGTGGCAATACCAAGTGATGGTAACATTAAGAAGAAGGAACATGAAAAACTTGAGAAATATCAAGGACTCAGAGAGGAGCTAGAGAAGGCTTGGAAGATGAAGGTGACAGTAGTACCCGTGACAATCGGAGCATTTGGGGCTGTAACCCCCAAACTGGAGAAATGGCTCCAGCAGATCCCTGGAAGAACCTCAGACATCTCAGTCCAGAAAAGTGCAGTACTTGGAACAGCAAAGATACTGCGCAGGACCGTCAAGCTCCCAGGCCTCTGGTAGACGACCCGAGCTTGGAATGGGGAAAAACACCGCCAACGGTAGGCGAGAGGGGAATTTATTTTATTTTATATATATATAAGGAAGAAATGTGGGCCCAAGACACTCCCTTGAGGGAAAACCACAGTCTATGCATTGTGGTTGAGAAATTGTTCCCCCAATATCCACCACCTGCTTCCTGTCCTTCAGATAAGAACTCACCAATCTGACTGCTAAGTCATTGAAATCTATGGCTTTCAATTTCTGCACCAAGATGCCATGGTCAACGGTATGAAAGGCCTTCTGTAGGACTATCATAACCATACCACATAAATTACCTTCATCTACCTCCCTCTTGACGTAATCGGTCAAGTGTCGGTGAAATGGGATTTACGAAAGCCAGACTGGAATTCATAGAGTAAGTTGCGTGATACTAAATACTTATCAATCTGTTCAAAAATGATTCTTTACAATTATCTTTGACAGACTACACAGAATAGAAACAGGTATATAATTTCCATGGTTTAATTGGTCCGGAAATCTTTCCACCAGTTTAATAGAAACTTATGAGAAGTAGTTGTTCAAACTATCTGCCACTGTCTCCTTTTCTGATGTAACATTATTCCCCAGAGTACGAGTTATGTTACTGTTTTTTTCCCCAACCTGTTACTGTAGCCAAGCTGCTTGAGGGACTTCCATAGTTTACTTGGATGATTTTTATATGACGCAATTTTCTCAGAAAAATAAGCCTTTTTTGCATTCACTACTAATCTGCTCATTTAATTTCTTAACCTTTTGTACTCTGCCCAATTCTGATCATCCTTATTTCACTCAAGAATATCATAATTTATCCAGGGTTCTGTCCTCTGTATAATTCTTACTACATTAATTGGGGCTAATTTGTCAACAACTTCTAAAAACAAACATTTAAAAGAGCACCATGCTTTATCCACATCAATACATTGCAACTCAACAGACCAGTTTACTAGTTTCAAGCATCTGTGAAGTGCTTCTTTGCTGTACCTTTTCAGCAACCTGGTTCTTATAGAGCAAAGGCAATTGAGCAGTGCTTTCTTTATCTTTCAAGTGCAGAAAACCATAGAATGATCACTCAAACCATAATTTATTACTCCATTTTTTGTTATATGTGTCTTTTCTGACAGTAGAACAAGGTCTATAATATAGTTCCTGAATATCAGGTGGTGCCCTGTATTTGATAATTTTTCACAAATTATTAATCTTATTAATAACTGCCATAAAAAACATTAAAACATATTCATAGCCAAATTATCACATCCTTCTGTAGCCCCAACACATTCTGTAAAGCTGCTAGATTTTGGATGATCAGACTAGAAGTGAGACTAACCTTAGTGCTGAGAGCAGAACAGTAGTGTTTCCAAACTTGAGAAATGAACTGGGGACCACGGCTGGGCAGGATGTCTTGTGGAATGCCATGCAGGCAGGAGACATGCTTGACCAAGAGTTGAGCGGTTTGGAGAGGTGTGGGGAGTCTTTTTAATTAAGCTAGGTGGCAGGATTTGGAAAACTGGTCAATACCGAGTATGGTGGTCAAATCTGTAGACGGTGGAAGGCCCAGTGACGAAGTCTATGGCAATGTGGGACCAAGCATGTGTAGGTATGGAGAGAGGCTGCAACAGTCTGGCTGGGGGTTGAATACTGGTCTTGCATTGAGCACACACAGGACAGGCGGAACAGAGGTGTTGCGTACATTCAGGCAAAGCAGGCAATTGCTTGGGGCCAAATCTCCAAGGCTCTGAAGCAGTTCCTTGACTGGTCGATTCCACCATTTTTCCTACTGCCAGTCGAGCTGTGCCAACCATAATATTGGAACATAGAGAACATATCTGTCAGCCTGCAATGGTGGCCTGTACTGGCTTGTAGATGTAAACATAATGGGCTTGATTTATCAACGGATTGCGCTTGTTAAAACCAGCGCAAACCACACAGCATCGCAAAAGCAGACTCTGACTCATCTATCAACAAGGCGCAGAGCACATTGCGCCTGTTAAACCCACAGCAAGACGCACGCAATCCATTTAGCACTTTTGCCCTTGATGAATATGCAATCTGGGAGTTTCTGTAAGAAGATGCAAACTATTGGGAGGAGAATAGGCAAAGAAGTAGGCGTTACAGGCACAGTGTGATTTACTAAGCATAAACATGCCTGCGCCGGCTATTTTAGCATCTATTTTTAGCACTTCCGAAAAGCATGTCTTAATTTTGTGCTATTTCATTCACGCACAATATAAACTAAAAGTAATTAACACTCTAATAGCCATAAACCTGACAGTTATGTAAATATTTACCCGAGTTTCCACCAAAGACACATCATAACTCACTGCTGTTGGGTCACACACACAGCCATCAGATGGCGCTGCTCTGCTCTAGCGGAAGTCTATAAATATAGCCCATTTACACCCACTCGTTTCTTATTCGTTCTGCCGGCCAGGGAGCAACAGAAGATCATGTCCAACCACCTTCCTTTGCTGATGGAGGGAGGCCCGAGTTTATGGCAGAAACTTGCTCCAAAGGAACCCAAAGACCACTCCAGGGGAGTCTTGAACATTGATAAACAAAGACGTTGTTTATACCCAGAGCCCGACGAAACCCCTCTGAGTTTCAGGTTGCCGACCGCTGATAAACGGGAGCTGTGAGGCACGTGTGCCGAGAGCCGAACCAACCAGAATCCACATTTAGCCACTGAGAGAGGTGAATTCCAAACTGAAGAGCTCCAAAAAGGTACTGTTAAAAAGGTGGATGCTGATTGCCACGCAGCCGGCCAGAAGAAGCCAGAGCCAGGAGCTTCCCGCCGCTGCTAGCCAGATTAGCGATCATTTGTTAGCCGGCTGGCTAACACTCGTTGGAGGTCCCCCTTTCGTGATCGACGTACAGCAACTCGGAGGACATTAAACATTCCCAAGGTCTGTTTGGGTAGAGGCAAATTACTTAGGATAACTAATTTTAAAGGTGTTTCCTCTTTTTTTATTGTTAACTTTTAAGTTTCATCTGCTATCTTTGGGTAAACCAGGCTTCGGCCTGAAGTTTTAATCAGTGCTTTTTAAAAGCCTTCTCCCAACAAAGAGTCGTTTCAAATCCTGTAATTTGTGCTACTCAATCGACAGGAGTTTTTCCCTTTTTGTTTAATGTTTAATAAATGAATTTGAGCCACTCTAAATGCCCCACGTGCATCTCAGAGAGCTACAGCTAAAGAAGCCCATGTGTCGGTTTAAGCCGGTGTTTCATAAACAAAGATCGCTATTAACGGTTCAAAAAGAACTCTGTTTTAGAATAGATTGTTTTAGAACCGTGTTTGCACTTGCCATATTTTATATCAAATAGTGGAAGTAAATTGTTAAATTTGATGAATACTTCATGAATTAAGTAATTTTCCAGAGGTTGATTACTCTCATCCAGAGAATTCTTAAACAAACATTTCTTGATCCAAAGAAAGTTACATTTGGTTGAATGGTTTATATATATAAATCAATGGTGCTAAATTTTTTAAACTAATTAAAATTAGTTAAACTAATTCAGCTTTCGTTCCAGCATGAATCAGAAGCTATGGTTTCTCATTCTATTAAATTTTTTCCTCTTTTTGTGTTCTTTTATTTTAACTATTCAGTTATCTTAATCAGTAGTGTTTTCTTTTTCCATTGTGGTGATTGTGGTTTTTCTCTTCTGTAAATAATAATTGTGTTTGGAAAGTAACGGTTGTCAATTCTTGTTCAACAAAACACATTGCAAGGTTTATGGTCAATAAACAGTAAAGAATTCATTCCTTCAGATTATGAGAGTGATCTAGACATTTGGCTATTAAAATAGTTCCTGATATAGGTGGTTCCCCGAATAATAATAATTTTCCATAAATTATTAATCTTGACTGCCCTAAGCAGTTCTTTTAATATTTATAGTCAAATAGTTATATTTTTGTTAACATCCCCACACTGCGCTCTCATCACATCTCCACATGGTGAAGATTCGCTGAGCGCACATGATCCTAGTGGATCCTCACTATTTTCTCACGTAGTGGTTAACCTTCCTGGAGTTCAATTAATCAAATACAGTATTCATATACAATTCCACTGCTGAGAAGGTGATTGGCTGCAGGCTCCCATCCCTCCGGGACCTGTTCTCCTCCAGGACCCGGAGGCGTGTGGGTCGGATCACAGCTGACTCTTCTCACCCTGGACACCGACTATTCTCCCTCCTCCCCTCAGGCAGGAGGCTATACGGTCCATCCAGACCCACACCTCCCGCCACCTGAACAGTTTCTTCCCCTCCGCCATCAGACTCATGAACAATAACAAGACCCGATAGTTCAGTTAAAGACCCATGTAGAATAGAACCATCTGCACTACGTAACTTTATTTTACTGCACTGTGTGGTCTGATCACACTTAGATCTGCTGCTGTCATTCACCTGCACATCTGTGAATGGAACCCTGCTGCTTTTCTCATGTTAAAAAGGATGTTTATCTTTTCATAGTTCTTTTATATACATACAGATTATAATATTTATAAAGACTTTAGCCTTATGGCTCATTCTTTTTTATTTTATTTTATTTTATTTTTTTTTTATTTTATTTTATTTTATTTTTACTTATGTTAAATGTTTTATGTGCACAACTGTACCGAAAAAAATTCCTAGTTGTGAACTTGTTCTCAAACAATGGCAATAAAACCGATTCTGATTCTGATTCTGATAATTGGCATTATATATGACATTTTAAAAACAAAATTCAGACATGTGTAGCCGACCTCTCCTGTCTCTGTCTGTGTTATACTCTGCGATGTGTGTTGTAGACCAAGGGACCGGCAGACAGGAACCACCACGGGGTTGCAGTTGTTATGGCAGGTTTATTCTGTTTCAAACAAGAATTTTTTCAGCAACACACTTTGGTAACACAGGCCTCCTCACAAACACCTTCAACAAGGAATGAAAAGAAATCACAATGGCGCAGGAGAAACCTGACGAATGTAACATGAACCTAAAGTTTAACACTGTTCAGATACTGTAAGTACTGTGCTGATAAACTCCCGGCCAAAAAGACCCAATCTGGACAGATAAAAGCATTAAATGGGATGCATATTATGATGTCATCAGGCGTTGGCAGTATTGGATTGCATGACTTTTACAATTTTATTCTTTTTTACATTGTTCAAAATTTTTATTTCACATATATTCATATTTAGATTTTTCTGTCTATGTATTTTCTACATCTATAGGTTTCATTTTTTTGGTTTCTGTTTATGTCCTTTCTTATGTGGCTCCGTTGGTCTATTACCGCGGTGAAGGTAGTTTTAAGTTGGATATTCGACGGACAGTCGTTTCATTAAAGCGGTGACTTCCTCCGACGTCTCACCGACAACTGCTCTCATGGAGCGGATACATCGCAGCTGAAGGCTCGCTCCTAAAGGCGGTGGTTTTGGTTAGGGACCATCAATAAATTTCCAGACATCCCAGAAAATGAATAAATACCTGTAACATATCCTGACAAAGTAACGCCCAAATATTGATACGTTGTTGCTCGACACCTGAGATACACAACACACCGATTTATTGATTAAAAAAATCATATTTAATATTTCTTATTCATTTTTTACTGTAATAGTGAGGGGTCTTCTTCAATAGCTTCCAGGTCATGTGACCAAGTGGCACCAAATCAACCTTAAAATGTCTTACTTCATCTAAAGAACAAGACACACCAATTTATTTTCAATGTTAATGCTTATCATATTTTATATAAATATTTTACAGTAATATTTCAAGGTTTTCTTCAATAGCTTCCAGGTCATGTGACTGAGTGGCACCAAATCAACCTTAAAATGTCCTACTACATCTAAAGAACAGGACACAACAATTTATTTCCAATTTGAATTCACATAATATTTTATATTAATATTTTCCAGTAATATTTCAGGTTTTCCTTCAATAGCTTCCAGGTCATGTGGCCAAGTGACACCAAATCAACCTTAAAATGTCATACTACATCTAAAGAACAAGACACACCAATTTATTTTCAATGTTAATGCTTATCCTATTTTATATTAATATTTTCCAGTAATATTTCAGGTTTTCCTTCAATAGCTTCCAGGTCATGTGACTGAATGGCACCAAATCAACCTTAAAATGTCTTACTACATCTAAAGAACAGGACACAACAATTTATTTTCAATTTGAATTCACATAATATTTTATATTAATATTTTAAAGTAATATTTCATGTTTTTCTTCAATAGCTTCCAGGTCATGTGACCAAGTGACACAAAATCAATGTTGAAATGTCTTAATACATCTAAAGAACAAGACACACCAATTTATTTTCAATGTTAATGCTTATCATATTTTATATAAATATTTTACAGTAATATTTCATGTTTTTCTTCAATAGCTTCCAGGTCATGTGACTGAGTGGCACCGAATCAACCTTAAATTGTCCTACTACATCTAAAGAACCAGACACACCAATTTATTTCCCCTTTGAATGCACATTATATTTTATATTAATATTTTACAGTAATATTTCATGTTTTCCTTCAATAGCTTCCAGGTCATGTGACCGAGTGGCACCAAATCAACCTTAAACCTTTTTGCGACTGTCACTTCTCTTTACATGTTGATATTTAAATGATAATGTGCAGCATAGATTCATTTTCGCAAACTCCTCATACAGTAATTCAGTCCAAGGTGGACGTAGTTTATTATTCCCATTTTGGGGTTTGATTTTCTTCCACTGCTTCCTTGTTAGAGCAATTCTGAAGGTTTTAGGAACCACTTTAGTCTTTCTGTTCTGAAAACTTTCCTGATGATTAAAAAATTTAATGCGCTTCCTTTCTTTTCTTTTTCGATTTTGACTTTTTAGGAGCACATTTTTCCTCGTCCAACGTATACTTTTTTATGTGTATCGCAGTCTTTCATTTTTCCTTGGTGTGGCGGTCCGGGGCCTACTGTCGAGTCCTCCTGTACACTGTCCCTCTCTTCGCCCAATGAACTTATGTCTGTTTTTACATCTGGAGTCTCGCTGCTGGAACTGTTCTCTTTGACTGACACCTTTTCATGCTTTGTAATGTGTCCCTTCTTAACTTGAGTCTTAGTTCTTGCATCATTCTTGTCCTCAATGTCTGTCCCTTGCTCCGATTGTAGCGGTCTGGGGATTAATGTCGAGTCCTCCTGTACACTGTCCCTGTCTTCATCTGTGATTGTCTTTCTGTTAACTGTTACATTGTCATGTCTATTATTTTCAGATCTGTCCTCATGCCGTCTTTTACTGATATCTCTTCCTGATCATCATAAGATAAAAATGTATATATTAGTTAATAATACTTTGTAATTAACTGTATATAAATTGTGTAAATATTTGAAAAATGCATATGTAAAATATAATTTGATTAATAAGTCATTAAGGAGTAACATACCTAGTTTAATTAGCCTACTATTATAACTATCCCTATTACCAAGGTAGGAGTATTAAAACTAACTTACCTTTAACTGCATTGAGCACATCAGTCTGAATTCTTTGTCGATCCTCAAACCAGATTACTCTCAACCATTTAACAAGATTTTTCTCATCAGTTTTAAACACAGCTATGGATAATTTGGACCAAAGTTCACTTGTATTAACTACAGTCTCACAAAAGCCAAGAGAAATAAAAGAATTTATGAGAAATTCCCTACTACCAGCGTTTTTCCAAAGATCTGCAGTCCTATGCTTTTTGACTTTTTTTTAAACGACCCATTTTTTGACTAAAATGCTAACTTAATGTTCATGTGCTCATTAAAATTCTTCTTCTGTACAATGGATTGCTGTCAGTAAAACAACATAATCAGCGCCATCTACTGCTTATGAACTTTCACATATTGGCAGTTTTCTTCTTTTTCTTTTTGGACTCCAAAATAAACTACTACTTTTATTACTTTACTATACTTGTATACTTATATAGTATTGCATGTAAATAGTTTTTATTTCCAAGAATATTCTAAAATTATTTTAATTTTCAAGTTAAAGTGTTCAAATTACTGCAAAAATCCAATTAGATATATTATATTTAATCAACCATTGTGGAAACAACTCTAAGCACTGATATGGATTCAAAAAGAAAAATGATCTGTAACCTATTGAAGAAAAACCCTAAAATATTACTGTAAAATATTAATATAAAATATGATAAGCATTAGCATCGAAAATAAATTGTTGTGTCTGGTTCTTTAGATGTATTAAGACATTTTAAGGTTGATTTGATGCCATTCAGTCACATGATCTGGAAGCTATTGAAGGAAAACATGAAATATTACTGTAAAATATTTATATAAAATATGATAAGCATTAACATTGAAAATAAATTGGTGTGTCTTGTTCTTTAGATGTATTAAGACATTTCAACATTGATTTTGTGTCACTTGGTCACATGACCTGGAAGCTATTGAAGAAAAACATGAAATATTACTTTAAAATATTAATATAAAATATTATGTGAATTCAAATTGAAAATAAATCGTTGTGTCCTGTTCTTTAGATGTAGTAAGACATTTTAAGATTGATTTGGTGTCATTCAGTCACATGACCTGGAAGCTATTGAAGAAAAACATGAAATATTACTGTAAAATATTTATATAAAATATGATAAGCATTAACATTGAAAATAAATTGGTGTGTCTTGTTCTTTAGATTTATTAAGACATTTCAACATTGATTTTGTGTCACTTGGTCACCTGGTCACCTGACCTGGAAGGTTTTGAAGAATAACATGAAATATTACTTTAAAATATTAATATAAAATATTATGTGAATTCAAATTGAAAATAAATTGTTGTGTCCTGTTCTTTAGATGTAGTAAGACATTTTAAGATGGATTTGGTGCCATTCAGTCACATGATCTGGAAGCTATTGAAGGAAAACATGAAATATTACTGTAAAATATTAATATAAAATATGATAAGCATTAACATTGAAAATAAATTGGTGTGTCTTGTTCTTTAGATGAAGTAAGACATTTTAAGGTTGATTTGGTGCCACTTGGTCACATGACCTGGAAGCTATTGAAGAACACCCCTCACTATTACAGTAAAAAATGAATAAGAAATATTAAATATGATTTTTTTAAATCAATAAATCGGTGTGTTGTGTATCTCAGGTGTCGAGCAACAACGTATCAATATTTTGGCGTTACTTTGTCAGGATATGTTACAGGTATTTATTCATTTTCTGGGATTCCTGGAAATTTATTAATGATCCCTAACCGAAACCACCGCCTTTAGGAGCGAGCCTTCAGCTGCGATGTATCCGCTCCATGAGAGCAGTTGTCGGTGAGACGTCGGAGGAAGTCTCCGCTTTAATGAAGCGAATGTCCGTCGAATATCCAACTTAAAACTAACTTCAACGCGGTTACTCAATTCACTATATAAAATCAACAGAAAGAAAATATTGGCATCAGAATTTTAGAGATCTGTCCCAAAAATAACTAACAGGCTCATCAAATTGTCTGATCCACTGGTGATTCTACTCTTCCTCATCTGTCAAGCAAACCTCGCCAAAATCATCATCATCCTCACTTGCAGCGGGACAGAGAACTTTACGGCTGTTTACTCGCTTATAAGCGGTCTTTTTTCTCGCCTGTTTTCGATCGCATCTGCTATTATTTCCACTGATTTTTACATCCCTCCCACCTCGGTCACAAAATTAGCGTTGTGATGACCACCTTGCTACCCGAACACATACCTTTCTCTCACCGGGAGAACGTGATGCAGGGCTGGAATGTTGCTGCTTTTGGAGCGTCATGGCGAAACGGGCTGCTGCTGCGGGACATTTTAGTTTCACTTTCTCCCGGGACAACTGAACAGATCAGAGGTTAATTTTTAGTTTAATTTTGCAGTTATTATCAAGAATCTTGATAAATCAGCCCCAATATCATTGCAGTGCCCGGCTAAAATGCAAGTTTTATTATAAATTAAAATATTATTGTTTGAGAAAATGCTGTACTTTAATTTTGGACCCCTCTAAAAGCCCAGTGGAGATATTTTTTTATCGCAGCTTTTTATGAAAATGTTCCTTTTTCAAACTATCATAACCATGCACAAGTAGGAAATACATAATTTTTATCATGTATGCAATACCACTACAAAGTATATGTAGTATGTTGGTATTCAGTTTTGCTGCATGACCAAATACCTGCTGTTTCAGCACCGGGTTTAATGTGAGTTTGAGGGGAGAGAAAGAAATACCCCGGGCAAACCAACAAACCTAAAACGTTATCGGCCTTGTCAGTTTTTTGCTAGTTACAACTCACTGGCTAAACTTACATGACAACAATGTGTTAGGCCACTCCAGTACCTTGAAAAGGTTCTTACGAAGCCACACCATCATAGCCCAGGCGGTGTGTTTGGGATCATTTTCATTCTGAAAGACACAGCCACGTTTCATCTTCAATTCCCTTCTGATGGAAGGAGTTTTTCACTCAAAATGTCACAAAACATGGCCCATTCTTTCCTTTACACAGATCAGTCCCAGCCGCAAAGCATGATGTTTACACCCCCATGCTTCACAGTAGATATGGTGTTCTTTGGATGAAACACAGCATTCTTCCTCCTCCAAACAGGACAAGTAGTTTTATTCCAAAAATGTTTCATCTGGGGGCTGCAGTGGTTAGCACTGTTGCCTTGCAGCAAGAAGGTTGTGGGTTCGTATCCCAGCCCAGGGTCTTTCTGCATGGAGTTTGCATGTTCTCCCCGTGCATGTGTGGGTTCCCTCCAGGTACTCTGGCTTCCTCCCACATTCCAAAAACATGACTGTCAGGTTAATTGATCACTGTAAATTGTCCTTAGGTGTGAGTGTGTGCATGGTTGTTTGTCCTGCCCTGTGATGGACTGGCAACCTGTCCAGGGTGTACCCCGCCTCTCGCCCATTGACAGCTGGAGATAGGCACCAGCACCCCCGTGACCCATAAAGGATTAAGCGGTTAAGAAAATGGATGGATGGATGGAATGTTTCATCTGACCATATGACATCCTCCCACAACCAAATGCTCTCTAGCAAACCTCAGACCGGCCTGGACATGTACTGCCCTAAGCAGGGTGACATGTATGACACTGCAGCATCTGAGTCCCTGGTAGTGTAGTGTGTTACTGATGGTAGCCTTTGTTACTTTGGTCTCTGCAGGTCATTCACTAGGTCCCCCCCTGTGATTGTGGGATTTTTGCCTACCATTCTTGTGATCATTTTGTCCCTATGAGGTAAAATCTTGTGTGGAGCCTCACATTGGCATTGGAGATTATTAGTATTTTTTAGTAATTCATCCTACTGTTGATTTCCTCACATCAAGATGCTTACTTATTGCAGATTCATTTTTCTCTGCCTGGTACAGGTCTACAATTTGTCTTCTAGTGTCCTTTAACAGCTCTTTGGTCTTGGTCATAGTGAAGTTTTGAGTGTGACTGTGTAAGGTTGTGGACAGGTCTCTTTTATACTGAGAATGAGTTCAAACAGTTTGAAAAATACACAAAAATTGCCAAAAATAAGGTACAGGTTGAAAGAAAAGCATAATTCCCCTTAAATACAGGTAACGAGTAGAGGACAGAGGAGTTTTTACAGAAGAAATTACAGGTCTGTGAGAACCTGGAATCTTTCTTGTTTTTAGGTGTCTGTTACGGCCACCTGTTTTTACAGGGGCCATGTTGTGTTTTAATGACTTTGTTTGTGTTTTATTTCCCTAGTCTGTATGTCCAACCACACCTGCATACTATGCTCCTGGTTCCTCACTCCTCCTCCTCAGGCAATTGAGACCAGCTGCAGGCTATTAAGTTAGGAGCTGGTGATTGGCTCCTAGGCTTTAAAAGCCTCTCATATTTACCTGCAGTTAGGGAGCAGTTGATTTAGTGCTGTTTTCACCCAGAGCCTAGAACTAGTGATGTTAAAGTGAAGCCCCATGGGGCATCATGACACATTTGGCCAATTGGTTCAAAAAAGGGTTCTGCTCATAATACTTTATGTGCACGCAAACCCTCCTGCTGGCCAGGTTTATCATCTCAGGCAGCTGTAGATCTAAGCATCATAATGTATGATGCATTCAATTTGCTACAGCACTTTGGAATGAATGAGTACCAAATACAAAAAATAACAAAGGTTTCTACTTCATTCACAAAATGTTACAAATAAGAAAAAATATTTTCAGATATATGCCCTCTGTAAATGTTCAAAAAAATGGACGATTTATTTTATCGTGGCAGGTTGTGTAATGTTTTTCTCTCACAAGTGCTTGTGGAACTCTGAAGAGGGCACTGAATAGGCTTGTGTAACTTGGACAAAATGTAGCCTACAGAACAGGGAGACTTCATTCATTTGTATTCAAAAATAGTAGTTTCTCAACAGTTTTAGGATTTAAGTGATTCTTCTTTTTTGACACAACTTCACCGGCCTTTGAAAACACCCTTTCACAGGGAACAATAGATGCTGGCGTGCAAAAAAAATGAAGGTACCAAACAGTAAAAAATTGGGATACATAAATCTTTGCTTTCCCCAATACTCAAGGGGGTTTTCCAGCCTGCTGATGATGAGCGGTTCATAAAGCTGTCGAACCTCCTGCAAAAATCTGAATCGTTTCCTGAAGCAGTCAGTCTATTCTAAGTTATATCAGGTGTGTGTGCGTGTGTTTTTAGTGAGATAAGGAAGTATCTTCAAATGTTTTGTATGGCTTGGTATCAGAAAACAGGCATTCAGTGGCAGGACACTATATAGGGTTGACGTCATCATTTTTGCCTCCTCCCCCAGATGAAGCGAGCGTCGATACGCGCTTTGTGGGAACGCCCCCTCCATTACTCAACACATGCTTTGAAGCATCGGCCCTTGTCTTAACATCACTACCTAGAACCATTGCGCTGCTTTTTTTTCGTTCTGTGCTTAGGTTTTGTAAGAAATTTGGTTTAGTGCTGTTCTTTGTTTTTGCAATATCTTTGTGGAGTTTGTTTCAGATAATACATTCTGTCATTTAATTAAAAAGACAGCACTCTAAGTTTTTTGTTTTGTGCCCCTTTTTATTTAAGGCTTCCCTTAGCCTGTGTTTTTGGGCACTTTTGTTTTGTTGATACCTCAAGCACTTCAGTTGTCAGTTTGTTTATAACCATTTTTGTATTTGTACTGCTTTCTGATTAAACTCTTGTTACTCCATTTTAACACCTGTCTGTAGGGTATTTTTGTTACACCCCCTGAACCCCTAGCCAGATGGGTTGTAACAGTGACCAAATAGCCTACTTATTGTCCACTGTACTTTACATGTAAATTCTTTAAAAATCAGACCATGTGATTTTATCGATTTTTATTTTTTTCCTATGTTGTCTCACATAGTTGAGGTATACCTATGAGGAACATTACAGCCCTCTCTCATCTTTTTAGAAATAAGTGTAAATGTGAATTAATCAGTTGGCCAGAAGAAATGAACATTGAATGCATTGGCTTAATTAAAACTCTGTCTTTGACAATGTCTTTTACTGTAATATGTATGTATCGCCCCCCATCTACAAAGGATACATTTTATGATCAGGTTGATATAATTTTAAAACACTGTAATTTTCAAATGGAAATAATGATTTTTGGTGATCTTAATATCAATTGAGGACAACAAAACAGATTGGAGAAAGTTAAAGCAACTAGTGGATAGGTACAATTTAATGCAGATAATAAATGGACCAATAAGAATAACAAATATGACAAAGAAAACAATTGATCTTATTTTTACTAACAAACCTGGTAGAATCATAAAGACCTTTTAATCTTCTTTCTGGTCTTTCGGACCATAATTTTATCTTTTGCTCATGTAAAATTAGGAGACAGTATACAACAATTAAAAGCAGTGTGTGTCTTTTTATACCTAAACACGTACTAAAACATTTAAGAAACCTGAACAAGTCAAATGGTCCGATGTATTAGAAAATAATGACACTGAGGTTTGTTCTAATAATTTCATTAAAGCAGTCACTGAAACCCTAACCAAATTTTCAGTAATATGAAACCTACACACAATGTTCCCTGGCTTAACAGTGACTGTAGAACATTGATGAAAGAAAGAGAGCACTTAAAAAGTCTCTGAAAACGGGAACCATAAGTGATCATCAAATTTTTACATTGCTTCGAAATTAAACAATAAAACTTATTCGTAAAGCAAAAGCCAGCTTTTACTTTAACATTATTAAAGGTGCAAACGGATATGGGAAAATCTAAATAAGCTACTAGGGCGTAATAAAGTTGATTATCTCAAGAATCCACAGCTTAAAGTAAATGGTACAATTACTGATGATGTAGATAACATTTTTTACATATTTAAGATGTTTTTTATTAGATCAATTGAAGACCTGATCATGAATTTTAAAACCACAAATATTTATTTTATTCCTTTGGATGTTAACCAGTGTTTAGTATAAAAGAAATCTCTGTCCCTGAGGTCATAAAAATGCTTAAGTGCTCAAACGCCAGAGATACTTATGGCCTAACAAGCCACTTTTTTAAGCTTCACAGAGAGGCACTTGCGAATCCAATCGCACTTGTAATAAATCAATCCATCAAACATGGAATAGTGCCCGCATCGTGGAAATTAGCCTAAGTCACCCCAGTTTTTAAGATGGGAGACAAAACAAACCCAGAGAATTATAGGCCAATAAGTATTTTACCAATCATCTCAAAAATTGCTGAAAAATTGGTTGCAGCACAGCTAACAGAACACTGAAATAAAAGTCATATCTCTCTCCATCTGTTGCAGTTTGGATTTAGCAAGCATCACTCCATATAAACTGCCACTTGCTATTTTCTTGAAAACCTAAAACAGCTTTTAAACCAGGGTGGCTTTGTTGGTGCTGTGTTTCTTGACTTGAAACGAGCTTTTGATACCATCAACCCTTATGTGCTTCTTGCCAAATTATCTTATTTTAATTTCTCTAACAGTGCCCTCCTCTGGATAAAATAATATCTTCTTAAAATAAAAAAGCTGTTCAAATTGAATCCTCCCAATCCACCCTTCTCCTTCGTTTTATCTTTAGTCCCACAAGGCTCAATACTGGATCCAATTCTATTCAGTTTATATGTCAATGACCTACCTAATGTATGCAATACTCTAAAAATCTAGTTGTATGCTGATGATACAGTTTTGTATGGCAAGGCCAGGCAAGGCAAGGCAATTTTATTTATATAGCACACTTTCAACACAAGGCAATTCAAGGTGCTTTACATGATTCAGTGATAATGATACCAAATACATGGTTACAGAAGCATGATTAGAAAAAAACAGAAACATATAGGTTTAACAGATAGACACAATCAATCAATAAGAAAAGATGATGTAAGGAACAAATTTATGCAATATAGATTAAAAACGGATAAAACCAATAGTTTAAAAAGGAAATAAGAAAATAAAAAAAACTTAAACCACGAGAATCAAATAGTGATCAGAAAGCGCAATTTAGGGCTCAAAGGCAGCTCTGAATAGTAGAGTTTTAATCTTTGATTTAAAAGAGCCTAACGATTCAGCATTTTTGCAGTCTTCTGAAAGTTTGTTCCAGATTTGTGGAGCATAGAAGCTGAAAGCTGCTTCTCCATGTTTGGTTCTGATTCTAGGTATATTAAGTAAGCTCGAGTTGGAGGACCTGCGTGGTCTGCTGGGTTGGTATAGTGACAGCAGATCTCCAACATACTTTGGTGCTAACATACTTTGCATGTATGTCCATGCAAAAACTAAAGTGAAGCTGCTGCAGTACTTTCTGGGGCTATGGTGACAGTGTCCCACTGGCTCCATGACTCCTGTCTGTATCTCAACAACAAAAAAGAGTTTGTATGTTTTTTTCTCGGCAGTCAGCAGAGGGTGAGCAACCATCTGTCTTGGTCAATGGTGAAGTGGTTGAACAATTGAAATACCTTGGAGTGGTTTTTGACTCCAATATGTATATAATATGTACTGTCCTAATTAAAATAAATTAAGATAAAATCTATTTCTGAAGTAAAAAGCAAAAATTCCTGAAAACGTATCTATAATCTCATCTTTTATTTCCTATTCCTTAATTTTTCTCACATTGGATACTTTTTTTTAACTATAACAAATGAAACATCTTATTTTAGTTGCTTTTAACATTGATAAAAATTGAGACAAATCAGATTCTTTCATCTTTAACAGGACACCTAAATATTACCCCCTAATTATGAGCTTTACTGTGAGAATAGTAAAGTGTCCCAAAGTCAGGTTGTCACACCACTCCCCAATCCGTCACAGATATTTTTGATAAATGTAAATTTTTTTAAATCATTTGATTTGTTCAGAATTTGGTGAGTTTAACAAGATCTTAACTCAGACCACTTGTTGGTCTCTTTTTTTCATATTTACCTTAGTTGTCAGTTCTCATACCACATAGAAGATTTAGATGCTATGAGGAAACAAAAGTGAATTACTCTTCGGGTAATCCAGCCCTTTTAGCAAACTGTGCCAGATTTTGCTGTATAAAGCACTTCAACAATTTTGCAGTTTCACCTCATGCACATGAGCCGTAGATGAGGTATTTGTTTTCTTTGTAGATATATTTTTTGAGCACACTGTGCTACAGAAGAGTAAGTAGTTATACTTTCATACTGAAGCTGAAATCTATCTGTGATGACTGATGCATTTAATCAATTTAGGCACAATTGTCTCCCTGTGGAAATGTTGGTGAAAAAGCATGCCTGCATGTAAAAATGTTTGCTATTGTTTAATTTCTGTGTTTTTATTTTATCTAACCAGATCGACAGGTTTGTTGTCTGAGCTTTAGAGAATGGAAGGTCAGCTAACACTGCTTGTGTTGCTTTTTAGCATAAGTAAGTATTTTACAACACAGCCTTCATACATATCTGGGAGAAGATCTCAGCATACTGATGTATTTGGCTCATATTATCAATCTACAATGTTTGTTCAACTGTGTTTATGTCCATAGGTGAAGTAAGTCTTCAGGATCCAGGTAGGTCAAAATTTTACATGTTAGTTTGCTTTTTGCTTTCTTCTTATAAAACACTGAAAAGGTAGTAATGTTTTAATCCAGAAAGGCAAGGCAAGGCAAGTTTATTTGTAGAGCAAAATTCATACACAAGGCAATTCAAAGTGCCTCACAGTTGCATAAATTAAGAAAACAGAAAAAAAATCTACTTAAAAATTATTAATTACAATAAAAGGGAAAAAAGTTTCATGTAAAGGACCGCACACAAAGAAAAGTTTAATTTTATATCAATTAACAAATTATATGCCATTGTCACAGCCAGATAAAAAATTAGGTATTTTTAAACCCAGTCTTTAATTATTTTTTTTTCCAGTCAAGTCCAGTCAGTCAAATTCAGTATGCATGGACCTTTTTTCTTTTGTATTAGTAAAATATTTAACAGACTCATGTCTGTGTCCTTGTGTGTAAATATTTCATTTTATTAAAAATTACGTTTGCAACCACTTTGTAGAGACAATATAAAAATTCTGTATTGAAAGTGATTAACACAATTTTTTGATTTTGTTAACGTGGGTGGACTGGTTTCCTTTGTTGCCTCTGGAAGCCTTTAAACATATCTTTAAAATAGACAAGCAGAAATTCTGGCACCTTAACATAATTTATGTTGGTTTAAAGAATCTTATCGTAATTGTTGTCATTATTTGGAAATATCTAATACCACTCACTAGTTTTCCAGTTAACAAAATATTATTGAATACAATAGCGGAAATATCAGAGTGTTATGATGAAAAGTAGAGAAGACCCAAAGACAGTGGCTTTAATGCAAAAATTACAAAGGTTTTAAAGAACCAAAAAAAAAAAAAAAAAAATTACATAGGAACATTCTGAACAAAACATGGGGAAATTTGACAGAGAATCCAGCAAGGTATGACTGAGAATAAAAATAAATTAATACTGAGAGTGATTTAGAAAGAACCTATGGTTAAGCCTTATTAGGGTAATTAGATGAGGAAGCAGAAATGAGAGTTTCAACTGGGGGAAGAGGCAGACTGGGAGGGAGGACATCGAGAAAGAAAACACAGAAAACCAGACAGTTAAACAGTCCTAAATTTATAAAGTAAAACTAACATAGCAGTAACTAAGAATGAGGAAATCTAAATGAAAAAGAATAAATAAGCTCAAGAGAAGCTCAAAGTAAAAACACTAATAACAGGAAAAGAGGAGGAACATAATAGAAGAAATAAAAGTGGACACGGTGAATAAAGACATAAGAAACAAAACAACTATCCGAAGAAAATGTAAGCATGATTACAAAAAAGAATAATCACAATAAAATAAACCCTTACCCTCTAACAAAACAACCATCAAAATACTCAATAATATGGAATAAACTAACACCAAACTAAAACAACTTCATACAGTAACACAGGGGATGGCAAGAAGTTTAAAGTGACAGTTGTAATTTCCAGCCATCCATTAGGCCTTTATCCTGAAGTTTTGATAGTGGAAACGCACCATTTCCGCTACTGGAACTTAGGGGTAATTTAACCAGATCTTTTTCTGGAGAGGTAAATCATTTGACCTTGTCCTCTCAGCTGTTGTGTCTCTATATAAAATTGCCATTTAAAATGGATATATATAATACCTTAGCTCCACCTACAATTCCAGTTTGAAAAATGCTGCAAAAGGAGTCCTGACCTAGAGGACTGAAGTGTGGGCATGTGGGAGGGCGGGGTGGTGTTAACACTTCCTTGCTATTCCAACTTCAACTTGATATGGAGGCATGGCAGAGACTGGGTTTGCTTTATACTCAAGATAGGCAGAAAGGCTGATGACAACCATTGTGGTTTAGTCAGTAGCAATGCCTGATTTAAATTCAAGTGGAGTTTAAAGTTTTAACCTGAAGAGGGCTCCACACTGGCGGTTTTTGTTGGAAATTAATAGTTTTACTAAAATGAACTACAGCACCCATAAGTATGACCAGAAATGCTGACGGCACTATTAGACAGTAATTTATACAGTTTAGCAGAAAATAAAGTTTATTTAGGGGTGAGTTGCTATTTAAGACGTTTGCTAAAACGTCATCATATCGCAAATGTTTTGCCGTGAATGGCAACACTGATCAGCGTCAAAAGGTATCTAGAGTAGCAGATACTCTAGAGATTGATTATAAAGAAGCAAATAGTTTTTTTATTTGCTGTTTTCCCACCATTTTCTTTGCTATGTTTTGATACACAGGTTTGCCAGCAACTCTTCTAGTTTTAGAAAGCCGGTTGTTTGGCAATGTCTACTGATACAATTTCCCTCTGACTTACAACTGTCCATCATAAGTTAACCATAGCTCCTGCCCAGCAATTTTACTGGCCAGTTTTTGCAAGTACATACGCCAAGACCTGTACTTGTTAATGAAATGACCTTGAAAATTGCTAACAAACATAAAATAGCTAAATCCTAAATTTCAACCAAAGGCCACCCACATATTCAAGTTGCTTCCATTTTGTTTTTGTGTAATGAAATTTATGCTTGTTGGTCTTTGTAGGACCTCTCTACCCAATTTCTGGAAACACAACTGAACCAGCTCTTGATGGAAGCTCCCCAAAGATTATGCTACAACGACCTTTTGTATATTTTGGAAAACCGTATAATCAGATTTATGTACGTAAAAATGAAGTGAAAATGTTTTGCTCATTTTAATTGAACATGATAAAAGTTTTTGCTTGTTTTTTTTTCAGGTGAACCATAATGGGCACATGACCTTTAATGAACCATGGTGGATGTACATACCTCAACGTTTTCCCATGTATGGAATCTGGGACATAATCGCCCCATTTTGGACTGATTTTGACAACAGATATACTGGTTTGGTTTACTACAAACAATACACAGATGGTAGCATCCTCGCCCAAGCCACCCAGGACATCAATGAATACTTTCCACAGTTCACCTTTACTGCCAGTTGGGTCTTTGTTGCAACTTGGCATGAAATTCCCTATTGGTTAAACCAGGATGCAGTGAGTCTTCTTCTTCTCCATGAATGCTATGAATGGCTATGCTTTTATCTAAATGTCCTGTTAACGAAGCAATAAATATATTGTTTCAGCGAACAACAGTCCAGGCTGTCTTGATCTCTGGTGGCCAATATTCCTTTGTGCTGATGAATTATGGGAACATATCCCAAAATATTTGGAATATACAGGTTGGAGCCAGTAAATTCACAATATGAACTATAAAACCTATTGTCACTTTGTACTTCTTTACTTTATTTATACAATACTAATACCACAACTTTGTGTGTTTTGGGATTCCAGGTTGGATACGACACAATTAATTCTACACACCATCTCACTGTTCCTGGATCCTTCTCCAGTAACGCTTCCGGCAATCACTCAGTTTTCCGCCTAGGCAGTAATGTCAATGTAGCTGGTCGCTGGGCTTTCAGACTGGATCATGGATTGAGAGGCTGCACTTTCAACAGTAAGACCACTAGACAAATTGCCATGATAATTATACAAAACAGTTCTACCTCAACTCTCTCAAGGAAAACTTGGAGTTATACCTCATCACATCTGTAGCAGATACTCTGGCCTTGTGTAATTATCAAACTCAATTTGCAAGCCATGTTTCAATTGGAATGTAAAATATTTTATTTTTCCTATTTTATGTTAACTTTTCATTCTATTAAACTTTTCATATTACTATACTGTCGAAAGAGACTAAATTATTAATTGAGTCAAAATAGGCAATGTGGATCTCCAGCGAGTGAATAAGAAATAATAGCATTGAAGGCCATGGCTAATATGTCCTTTGTTAAACCACAAAAATGGCATCCTTTTTTCTGAAATAGAAATGAAGTAAGTTAACAACTCAATCTAAAAAATTCCTCCTGCTCTGCATGGAACTGAAATGTGCACCGATTTGTATGAAATGAAGAAGTGGGATTTTATAGACAGACAGACGTGCTACCAAATGTAGCCGAGCTCCGAGTGTTAGGTGGTTATTGTCCACGCACCATCATAGAGACAGTGGTGCACGGGAGCTTGCTGTCTGGCTTGACCCTCGTGACCCGGGCAAGACCATGAAAAGTACAGGCAAACTTCTTGCTCCAGTGACATGTTTCATGAATGGCATCACGCTAGAAGTCTTCCTTACTCCCACAACATATATTTCATAAAATATTTGTTAGAAATACATATTTGTAAAAAAATATTATTTGTGCCTTTCTGAATACCATATTCGGGTTTGGCTTCACTCCTTAGACAGACAGATACATACAGTGCATGCATGCATGCCAAGAGTCATACTAGTGTGCCAAATGTGCAACTAGGAAACAGTATTTGAATTTATTATTAATTAATTATTTTTGCAAAAGTTCAACCTTTAGGGGAAAATGTTTAAGTAGTTCCCTGTAGTTGCATACTATTTAGCATATACAATGTGGATATCAAGGATATAGAGTTTCTAACAAAACAGCTTGCCATACTGGGCTGCCAGTTCGCAACCAAATGTTTTTTTTTTTTCAGCACACTTTGACGTTACATCTCAAAGTACTCAGTCACTGGTTTTTTGAAAAATGAAAAATAGCAAGAGTAGCATGGAGAGTACTATGAATACAAAGAGGAAAGATCTAACAGACGCCCATTTTGGTTCACTTACAAAAATGAGCACCAAAACAAGCTTATGGTTTGTAACAGGTAACAAGGACAATGAAACGGGTTAGACAACAGGTTGAACTCCTACCATACTATCATTCCAGTTAATTGATCAAGGCAATGAATTGTGTGATGACGTAGCAACACAAAGTATAAAACATGATTTTAATTATTTGATGCAACGCCACATAACTCGGCTAAGAGGTACAATGAAAATCCAGCATCAAGCAATATGAGCCCACAGGCCTAGGGTGGAGCAGGGGTTTTTTTGAGTTAATATAATTTAGTATTAATATGATGAAGAGCATGGTGTAGCCCTTCTATGAAAAGTGCCATAAAATGTTAGCTGATTCAACACTACAATAATAAAACAATGTGAACTAATCAAAGGCTTTGTCAAACTGTGAGATTGGTGCCCATGATTATGAGCATTTTTAATGTGAATAAATGACTGAAGAAGTCTCAGCAGTCAGTAGTGATGAGGGTGTAATGAGGGGTGCAACAATACCGCGTGTTTCAAACCGATACCACACTGATACTTTATGAGTACTGGCCGATTAAAAATGCTGACACTTCTACCACAAAAAATTTTTTATGAATTGGAAGATACTTTTAATTTTCATCTGTGCTTGTTATAACAAATGATGATGAATTAGAGGGAAAAATAGAATATCAATAAAAATGATCAAAAAAGAAAATTGCAATTGAAAAAAAAAATCTGTTAAATTATTGTAGAGTTCGGACATTTTAAGTATCTGTTCTTGGTATGGGTTAACTTCAACTGATACGATATGAGTAAATTAAAACAGTATTGGTCATTAAATTCTGATAAAAGTAGGTTGTGATATAAAGTGGGCTGGTCTAAGGTATGAAACTCCATTCCCATATATATATATGTGTGTGTGTGTGTGTGTGTGTGTGTGTGTATTATACATTTTTGGAAAAAATACTGTTAAGAATTGTAATTTTGTGTTGTTTTTTTAAAAAGATCTACCTGTTCAACTTGGCGACTCTTTCTGGAGTGACAGTACCTGTGCCCAGAGATGTACCTGTACCAGAGCAGGGCTGCAGTGCTCCAACGACCCCTGCTCTTTTTCCCAAATCTGTCGGGAAGCTGCCTTTCAGTACTCCTGCCAGACAGTCCAAAGACGTACCTGCACCATCAGTGGGGATCCACATTACTACACCTTTGACAACTCAGTGTTTCACTTTCAGGGCACATGCACTTATGTTCTGTCAGAGCAGTGTCAGAATGGCCTGCCCTACTACAGGGTGGAGGGGAAGAACGAACATCGTGGCAGCACTCATGTTTCATGGACACGTCAGGTTAAAGTCTTTGTCCATGATGAAACTATTGAGCTTGTTAAAGGGCATAATGGACAGGCTAAGGTAACAGGTCTTTTCTTACTTACTGTAACAAATACCATGCATTTTTGTTTAGTTCATATTCATAACTATTTTTGTTGCTTTGCTTACAGGTTAATGGAAGCTTTGCAACAGCTCCATTTTCCCTCAGAAATGGCGCTATCCAAGTTTATCAGTCAGGTTTCTCTGTGATCATCAGCACTAACTTTGGCCTGATGGTGTCTTACGACATGTATTCATATGTCCAGATCAGTGTGCCATACACTTACCAGAACAGCACATGTGGACTCTGTGGAAACTTCGACAATCGCCCTGAAGACGACTATCAAACCCGTCAAGGTGAAGTGGTCAGCTCTGATGTGGTTTTTGCCAACAGCTGGAGAGCATTTGGAGATGATGAGCCTGGATGTGAAGCTCAGTGTGGAGGTTTGGGTTGTGCTGGCTGCACAACGGCTCAGAACACACTTTACAGAACCTCTGCCTACTGTGGGATCCTTGAGAACACTACAGGCCCGTTTGCTGCATGCCATCAACATCTCCCTCCAGGACCTTTTGTGGATAGCTGTGTGTATGATGTATGTGTCGGGGGAGGGTATCAGCCTATTCTTTGTCAGGCACTAAATGTCTACTCAAGTCAGTGTCAACAAAATGGTATCCAGCCACAAACCTGGCGGAGATCAGGCTTCTGTGGTATGTCTGTCATTCAATCAAAAATTATTTTGAGTTAAAGAGCTGGTAAAATGTCCAGAATTAAAAAAAAAATATTTCTTGTGTTTAGAAATCCCCTGCCCAGCCAACAGCCATTATGAGGCCCAAGGTACAGGATGTCCATCCACATGTGTCAACCCTAATTCCACCCACAACTGCCCCCTCCAAAATCAGGAGAGCTGTGTCTGTGATTCAGGTTACCTCCTGAGTGGTGGGGTTTGTGTCCCTCATGCTGACTGTGGCTGCAGCTTTGAGGGTCACTACTACCGCTCAGGAGAAACCGTCATACTGGATGCAGACTGTGGGAGGCGCTGTACCTGCAGCTATGGCTCCATGACTTGCAGCTCTCACAGTTGTGGTCCAGATGAGTCCTGCAAGGTGGAGGATGGAAAAAGAGGATGCACACCAAATAGCTTTGCAACATGTTGGATAAGAGGTCCAGGATCATATCATACCTTTGATGGACTGATCTACCAGTACCCCGGAGCATGTCGCTTGACCCTTGCCAATGTTATGGCATCCTCTAATCACTCACATTTCATGGTTACTGCTGAAAAAATTCCAAAAGGGTCGCAGGGTTTTTCCAATATGCTAAGGTTTGAAGCAGAGGGAACACAGATTTCTATTGAGATGGCAAGCAGTAGCACTGTTCAGGTGAGTCACAGATTTTTTATTTTTTTTTACAGATAAAACAAGTAAAAATCATAAAAATCAAGAGTACCATCAGTCTTGTTTGAAGAGTATACCATAAAACTAATGCGTGATTAAATTTGACAAACTAAGACTACAACATGCTATTCACAGTATGTCTTCAAGTAATGAACACACTGAAAACAATTTTTTTTATTGGGAAGAGTTGAATATTTTTCAAGCTCTATTTTCATAAAAAAAGACAACATTTATTTTGGCAAGCATTTGGAAATATTTTTCACATTTCAGAATAAATATTCTAAAGTTTGTTTTTTAAATGTGTTAAAGGTTGATGGTCAGCTCATCAGACTGCCATTCAGCTCTGGGTCGAACAGAATCCGCATCTTCCAAAGCAGCACTCATAGTGTCATCCTTCGCACAGCCTTTGGTGTAACGGTACAGACTGTCTGGCCTCACTTTGTGCGTGTCACTGCCCCAGGTGTCTACAGTGGTTTATTAGGTGGACTTTGTGGAAACTACAATGATGACCAGCATGACGATTTCCGTACACCAAGTGGCACCCTGGTCAGTGATTCCCAGGTGTTTGGGGACAGTTGGCGAGAAGGTTCCCTGGCAGATCATTGTGTAGAAACCAGATCAGATAATTCTGTGACCAATTTCAATTCCAGTGAGTACTGTGGAATTCTTAGCTCACAAACTGGACCTTTTACATCATGCTGGACTGCAGTACATCCGGTGCACCAGGTAGATGCATGTGTAGAAATCCTCCGTGGCTCCAGAGATCCAGCATCAACACTATGTGAGGTCCTACGAGATTATGCACTGATGTGTCAACACAAAGGTGTATCCCTGGGGCAGTGGAGAAATGCAACGGAGTGTGGTAAGTTCTAATACCACATACTGTATGATAGAGATAGACATGCCTTTGAACTGACATTCATTTTTATTTCTTATTGAGCTTCTTTCATTTCCCCCCACAGAATTAACCTGTTCTTCAAACAGCCACTATGAACTCTGTGGAAGTTCATGTCCATCGTCCTGCCCCAGCCTCTCCTTCCCCTTCACCTGTGACACTCAGTGCCAGGAGGGGTGCCAATGCGATGATGGGTTTGTCCTCAATGGTAACCAGTGTGTGCCACCAACATCATGTGGATGCTATCATGAAGGACGTTATCGGCAAGCCGGGGAACAGTTCTGGGATGGGGAAGAATGTCAGAGCTTTTGCACCTGTAATGGTGTAACTGGTATTGTCCAGTGTTCTCCCAACGCATGTGGACCTCAGGAGTCCTGCTTTGTTGTAGGGGGTGAGTTTGGCTGCCATCAAAACCCTCATGGCACCTGCTCTGCCTCTGGAGACCCTCACTACCTCACCTTTGATGGCAAGGCCTACGACTTCCAGGGAACGTGCCGCTATGTCCTGGCAACAGTTTGCAACGACACTGATGGACTTCATCAATTTTCTGTGAAAGCAAAGAATGAACCATGGTTTGGGTTACCAGTTTCTATCACGGCGGAAGTTTTTGTTGATGTTTTGGGCTTTCAAGTTCACATGTCAAGAGGCAATGGAGGTACAGTGGAGGTAAGTCAAGCTTTTTTTCTGATTGAAGATAGTAGAAGTCTGAAGTACAGATTGGAAGCTACTTTTGCAAATTCCATTCAAAAGCCCCCAAAAATTTATTGTCGGTATATTACCAATTATTGTTCAGTTTTTAAATATCTCAGTTGGTAACGGTCTTAAAATATAACTTGAGCATGTATAAAATACTTTTATTATTCCCAGGTAAATGGAATCACAAGAAATCTTCCAATTGTCTTCAATGGAAGTCTTTCTATTTTTGGAAGTGGATCCCAAACATTTGTCAATGCAGACTTTGGACTGAGTGTCATGTATGATGGAAGTAGCACAGTATCCATTTCTGTACCCCCAAACTACAGGTAGCCTATTTACTCTTAAACAAAATGAAAACTTAAATCCTGTTATTTTCATTTTTATTTTATTATCTTATTTTCAATTCATTTTTTGTTTTTAAGATCTATTAAGGGACCTATTAGAGTGTCTACTAAGTGTAACTACCTAGCAAATTAAGTTTACAAGCTAGCAGGCTATACTTGTCTATTGAAAATACAAATTTAAAAATGTCATCCTTTCCCAAGTGATTTTTTTTATCCATACTTTTTTTAATATTTTGTTGCCTGTCATTGAATCGGTCTTATTATTTGGGTATTGAAAAACTGATTGAATCTATCTTGTCTTCATCAGAGGAAGAATGTGTGGACTTTGTGGGAACTTCAATGGAAATCGAAATGATGACTTCCACACTCCAAGTGGAGAAGGAGTTAGCAATGCAGATGTTTTTGGGATAGCCTGGAAGGTTCCTGGGAACTACACTTGTAGCGATGGCTGTGGCTCGTCATGCGCACAATGCAACGATGATCGATCTGCAAGGTCCCAGTGTGAGGTGATTCAGGCAGCTGATGGCCCCTTCAGCTTCTGCCACGAGGAGGTGGATCCAGCACCATATTTCAATGACTGCGTCTTTGATGTGTGTGTCTCGGGAAATCGAGGCAGTGATCTTCTGTGCAGGGCTCTTGAAACGTACGTCAGTGCCTGTCAGTCTGCTAATGTCCGAGTCTACCCTTGGAGACAAAACACCACTTGCAGTGAGTATGGAAGGCACAGTGATGTTAAAATAAGTGTTTTCCTCGAAAGTCTCTCAAAATGTGGCATCTCCTCAAATTTGAACTTACTTTGTCAAACCTTTTTCCTCACGTATAAAGGAATTGACTGTCCAGCCAACAGTCATTATGAGCTGTGTGGAACAGACTGTGGCAACACCTGTGCAAGCAGCATTGATGCCGCCTGTGACCATGTTTGCTCTGAGGGATGTTTCTGTAATGACGGTTTTTCAAGGAGTGGAACAAGCTGTGTCCCTGTGGAGAGCTGTGGCTGCCAGTATGAAGGCTTCTACTTTAATGTAGGATATCTTAAGTCACTTTATTCTTGTTCATCAATTTAGCAGAGAAAGTTAAGGTGTAAGGGCTGAAGTACCACTTTCAGATTAGCTGTGAAGAATAGAAGATTTTTCTTTGCGTGCACTTGAAAATGATTGACTCATCTTGTGAGATCATATAAAAATTAAAAGAATCAGACAAAATATTAAGAAAAGATTTGTAGACCTCCACAAATATGGTTCATTCTTGGGTAGGCGAGACCAGGGCTGCTACAAACTATAAAAACTTTGAGAAACACTGCAATATTCATTCTTGATTTGAATACTACTGAGGTGTGGACAACTTATGGCTTTGTATGGATCAGTAATTTTTAATTTCGGTCTTATTTTTGTAATACAGGCTTCTAAGTTAATAGATTTAAAAATACATTATTAAATCAAAAAGTCAATTAATGAGAAGTTTGATTTGAACTAACATTTATGAAGCTAGCTAAAGCCATATTTTAGCTACCCAACATTATTTTTTTTTCAAATGGTCACTTGGGGCTGTTTATCTCACTTCCAAAAGTTGATTGTTACATATGACTCTTTGCTCTGTGTATTTTGGCATAAAACTAAATAGTTGAATTAATTGTTTAGAAAATCAACTGGGGAAACAAGTCCAGTTGCGTTCGATTTAAATTTCCTTGAGATAACCATGATCTGGATGAATGAGAATATTCACAGGCTTAGTAAATGGTCTATACTTGTATAGCGCTTTAACTAGTCCACAGGACTCCAAAGTGCTTCACATAACATTCAGTCATTCATTCATTCACACAAACAGTAGAATGGTAAACTCAATTTAAACCAAGATCCCAGGCTTACATTGGATGATGAACAATTTACATAAGAGTAAAAAGTGAAACAACCAACTCCTACAATTCATAGATATCTGAAAGATGTGTGTTCATCTGATCAAACAATTATATGCAAATATGAACATTATAGGTATGTCTCGCAATCACACTTTGCTGTAAGGTCTTGTTTCATAGAGATAATTTGTTTTTGTGTAAAATGTATACATCCCCCATACCCCAAAAAAACCACAAACATGGATCAATGAAGCTGGTGTGAGAGTGGTATGCGAGTGTCATTACAAGTGAAAAAAGTCCAGTGCCAACTTGAGCTTGAAGGCCACTCGAGAGGACAAAGCCATTACTCCTAAATGAACATAAAGACAAACTATAATTTTTTAATCCAACGCAAGAGTGATGGAACTGGTGTTCTTTAACAAATAAGATGGCACAATGTGGAAGGAAAATACATTTTGAGACATCAGCAGAAGGTTTGAAAGTTGTGGGTTTGACTCTGGTCAGTCTACGTTCTTACTCTCAGCTATAGTCACAAACTCTGGGTATTGCCCTAAAGAACGAGATCACAGATACAAGTGGCTGAAATTAGTTTCCTTTGCAGGGTGTTTGGGCTCTCCCCTAGAGATAGGGTGAGAAGCTCAGTCATCCATGAAGGGCTTGGAGTAGAGCCCCTGCTCCTCCACAAGGTGCCACTTGAGATGGCTCTGGCATCCAGTCAGGAAGCCTCCTGGACACCTCCCTGGGGAGAAATTCCTCCTGATTAAATGGCCAAAGTGGCTGGAGAGAGGAAATTCTGGGTTTCTTTGCATGAGCTGCTTCCACTGCATCCCGACACCGGATAAGCGCAAGTTAATGGATGGATGGATGGGTTTAACTCCAGTTTCCACCTGCTACATGTCAATTTTTCCCGGGGTCGTTAGTTGTCTATTAATCCATGAATTGATATATGAATTTTTGGACATGACTGCAGTTGTTTGAATGTGGCCACGTTTGTTTTTATAACCCAAATTTAGAAATTCCTCAGACAATTAATAGATGTCTTCACTGACAGAAAGGATTGGAAACTTGGCAAGGACGACTTGTGAATCTGCTTCTGCATGATGCAGTTTTGTTCTGTTGATTTAAATGGGAGAAGCATTGCAGTGCAGCATTCCTTTTGTACCTCACGTTTCATTTCTTCGAAATGTTATCATACAACTGAATACTTTCACTTTTCTCTCACCTTGCAGGCTGGTGAGTCCTTCTGGACAGATGGTTGCTCACAACTGTGCGAATGTCACGGACCAAATGTCCTTGTCTGTAATCCTTCATCGTGCACTCCTGCACAAGAGTGCACCATCAGAGATGGCCAGCTGGGCTGTTATGACGCCATGTCTACATGTACTGTATGGGGTGACCCACACTACATCACCTTTGATGGAGCCCTGGCTCATTTTCAGGGATCGTGCTCTTACATTATCACTGAGACTTTGAGCCACAGCAACAATGAAACTCAGTACAAAGTAGTGGCCACTAACAAACACAGAGGAAACAACCTTGTGTCTTTCGTGTCATCAGTTGACATATACCTCTCAAATCCTCCAGAGAGTGTTCATGTCAGGCTTGGACCTAACAAGAGAGTGAAGGTAAAGTTGATTTGTAATTCAGGATAAAAAACTGTGTCAAAACCTTCTGGTTTACCCTTTAAACTATCACATTGACAGGTAAATGAAGCTGAGGTTTCCCTTCCCACCACTGCAGGAACCTTAGGTCGGGTGAACAGGCAGGGAAGTTACATAGTGTTTGATGCTGTTAATGTTGTAGTCCAGTTTGATGGCTATAGCACTTTACTGGTCAGAATGGGTCGCAACTATGAGAACAGAGTGAGTGGGATGTGTGGGAACTACAATGGTGATCCCACTGATGACAAAATTTTGCCCAATGGGACGTTGGCCCACAATGACAACCAGTTTGGCCACAGCTGGAAATCAGAGACAAGTCGAGCAGGGTGAGCTCATACTTAAGTTTTCTGCTGTTTCTCCAAAAAAAAAGAAACCTTAGTAAGTGTGAATATTTTTTCAAAGAAATTGGTGTTCTCTAAAATCTCTCAATTCTCTGACAACTTTTCTAGATGCGGATCCACTGATGACAGAAGTGGTGACGGACTAAGTGGCTGCCAGTTTATTCAAGAATACACAGAACTCTGCAGAGTCATCACTAACACCAGTGGCCCATTCAGTTCCTGTCACCTGCACTCTGACCCACAGCCATTTTTCACTTCCTGTGTTTACGATCTATGCCTCTACACGGCAGCCAATGGCATGCTGTGCTCTGCTGTCTCTGCTTATGAGAAAACCTGCACCATTTTGGGTCTAAACATTGCAGACTGGCGCACACCATTGCACTGTGGTACGTTTGTTTGGCTCCATAGCTTTTTAGAAAATAAGCTTTTTATAAATTCAATGCAATGTTCTATGTTGAATTTTTGAAATTCTATCCTTTGGTATTTATGAATTAGCTGAGACTGACCCCTGTGAACAGCTGGACTGTGCTGAGTATGAGTGGTGTGGTAAGAAAGATGGTGTATATGGCTGCTTCTGTGATGAGCACCATCATAGACCCAACAATGAGAGCTACGGTAAGGGCAACACCTTTCAAAACGTTTTTTATGTGGTGATGTAGTGATAATCACATTGTAGGACACATTGTTTGAGCACAATCACACATACTTTACTGTTGCTACTTAGAGCTTGCTGCAAAATCCTTGTTTTCCTGGATGTTTTTGATTAGTTTCTCACTAAACTTCAAAATACGTTTCTGTGTGCAGACTCTGACATCACATGTGTCAGCAGTTCAGGCACGATGTCAATATCTCGCTGCCAGCTGTTTGAAGCTGGCTTCCACTCCAGTGCTCTCCACCTCAAAGATGACTCCTGCAATGGGACTCTCCAGGATGGACGACTTGTGTTCCACTTTGACAATGATAACCATCTATGTAGGACATCTCTTAGGGTAAAGTTTGTGAACTAGAATTTGTTCTTTAAAGCTTAGAATATGTTACTACAAATGACTGATATCATTTTTCCATTTTGCTGTTCAGAGCAATGGAACTCACTTCATGTATGAGAACATCATTCAAGGCGATGTGGATACTCATGGAGGTCTGATCAGTCGTCAGAGGAACCTTCATCTGGAGTTCTCATGTGTTTACCCTCTGGCTCAGGCTCTGTCAATGGCTGTGGGCATCAATCCTATGGAGAGGTGTTGATGCAAATTTATGTGTTTACTGTCTTTGACCAGTTGTTTCATTATCCAATTCTACTTCTATGTCTTTATCAGTTATTGATGATTTATAATTGATTCCACTAAACAAGTTAGAGTAAGTTAGTCAGCCCATCAGATGCATAAAACTGGGTGGTTACATTAAGTGTTTATTCTGCAGCATTTTGAGGAAGAGGCTTCCTATTGGCACTGGATCGTATCGAATGAGGATGATCCCCTATGAGGATGAAGGCTTCATGTTCCCCTTCAGCAATAACAGAAACATAGAAATGGAAGTTGACGAGATGTTTTACCTGGAGGTGCGAACAGAAGGAGTGGATCCACGGCAGTTTGCCACAGTTCTGGACTCTTGCTGGGCCACGCCGGTCAACCTAGCAAACTACCCTGTCCGCTGGGATCTCATTACTTCACAGTAAATGAGACTTTCAAGTCATTCTTTATAATTCACCTTGTTACTTCGATTTCTTCTTGCTGATTGCTGCATCTGCTTTTGCTTCACAGGTGTCCTAATCCAGAAGATGGAACCGTGGAAGTGATTCAGAATGGTGTCTCCAATGTGGCCCGTTTCTCCTTCAGGATGTTCACCTTCACTAACCACACACAGATTTTCTTGCACTGCAGTGTCCACTTGTGTCTTTTGAGAAACAACAACTGCACGGCTGTAAGTTTCATTGTGTGCATAGTGCAGCTATATCTTATAGATTACAAGTTGTGAAGCCTGAAACATGTTGTTTTGCTTGTTTTTATAGCACTGCTATCCAGGTCACCACACCCGATTCCGAAGGGACATATCTTACCATGACTCTGCGGCTCTGTCACTTGGACCACTAGTGCTCAGGGCACAACAGACCACAGGTAAAGCTTTAAAACTTTTTTGCTTTATAAAGACAGACATCATATTGTGACTTACAAATTCTACCCATGTGTCTTTTGCAGGTGGATTAATCAAAAGACAATTGATGTCAGATGCTTCAGGCCTCATGACATCAATTGTTACCCTGATTTTCAATTTACTCGTGACCAGAATTGTTTTCTATTGAGATTAAAGAAGAATCCAATTTAAAATCAAGTAACATTTTAATACCTATGATTCATGATGATTAGAGGTGTTTTCTGGGTTTTGGTATTCGTAATTAGGTGAAAAACTGAATCAATTTTGCTTTGTGATGTCTGGAGCACCATTTTTACTTTAGACTATTTGTGAGATTTGTGGGTTTTTTTATTATTTATTTTCTGAGATTTTTAAAAATGATTATGATATCAAAGGACATGGAATATCAATTTCAGTTTTATCTTCTATCAGTTTTGTATATACAAGAATCTGAGTAAGTCAAACTGAATGAAATAAAAAAAAAGGTTAAGATTGTTTGAATGGAAAGGGAGATACATGTAGTTAGTTATAAATGGGATTAATAAAGGAATTCTTATTAATCAGTTTATTGTCTCCATCATTTTTTCTTTTGATGAAAGCCTTAATAGATTATATGTTCTGCATATGGCATGTTCAGCATTGTATTTTAATAGATTAAAATATAATTGTATTATTATTAACATTTTATATTTTAATAATACTCCCTGTTTTGACCGAGACATGATAGAGGGAAATTATTCACTAATTCAATATGCTCTGGAGTGATACATTTTAGAGGGTTGATTCCAGAATGTTATGGCTAATTGCGTCTTTTGATATGTGTGCCATAAACTCACTGCAAACCTACAGACCATTTCTAAGTCTTTCTTTGTCACAAGGGGTGTCATTTATAAAGTTCACCTATGCATAAATCTGGTTCCAAAAATTACCTGTCACTTTCCATGCAAAATTTGTGATTTACAGAGAAAAATGTAACAAAAAATGTGTGCGACGTTAAGCACAGTAAGGACCTTGCTTTCTGCAGTAACGAGTGGTAAAGCTGGCATCTATATTGACTTCTAGTAATAAATTAGTAAGGCAAAACAAGCAATGCAATTTTATTAGTATAGCACACTTTCAACTACAGAGTAATTCAAGGTGCTTTACATGATTCAGTGATAAGGACCTATGATTAAAACCTATGATTCATATTTGAATCATAAGTACCGATCCATTGTGTTGCTTCCAAGTGATTGGTCTCTGTTTGTATTGCCTTCCCTTGTAATGTGATTGATCTTGTTAAAATAAACTTGTAGCACAAACTCAATGTTCAAAAGCAGTTTGTCATATTGTTTAGTCGACCTCATGCTCTGTTAGTGTTTGCTTCTGTCTGTGGTTGAGAAACTGCAGGAACAGTGATCCTTCATAGCAACAGCAGCAGCATTAAAATGCTTTGAACCAGCAATAAAAAAATCTCTAGAGCCGCCGCTGCATCCTATGTTTACTTTAAATGGCGGTTCTTTGCATTTTTTTTAGGTAATTTAAGCAGAGGTGGGTAGAGTACCAAGAACTTGCACTCAAGTTATAAAGCTGAACTGTTAAAGATGGGAAACGTGTTAAAGGGAACCACTGTATTTGTGAATGAGCATCTAACAAAGAGACATGCTGGAATTCCAAGACAGGCAAGATTACTAAAGAAGGAAAGGCACATCCAAGACACCTGGACAAGGAACTGCAAGGTATTCATAAGACTCAGTGGGCACCAGAACAAGCTAAAGTAATTGTTGTTAGAGACATTGCAGATCTTGAGATTTAAACAACAGAAATGAAGTTCAGTGGAGAAATAGAAATACTTGTGTTGCTGACTGTAATATGAACAATAATGATAAGAGTGAGGAAGATAACTATGCATGTAAATGTGTGAATAAAACAAAAACAAGAAAAAAAATGGAATCTTTTGAATCTCATGATTACAAATGTTATGAGTTGGAAAATAGTATTGATCCAGATATCCACCTCTATCAGAATGTTGATATGACATGTGAATATTATAGTAGGGAAGAGTTGGATCCCAAGATAAAATGTTTTTCACTAATCCACTTGAACAGTCGGAGTCTTTATAGTATTTTTTTTAAAATCAAAGAGTACCTTGATAAATTTCAAAATAGGTTTGCAGCGGTAGTAATTTCAGGAACATGGTTGAATGATGACAGAGAACTGCAGGATGGACTAGAAGGTTGTGACATTTTTTGGCAAAATAGGAAGAAGAAGAGGAGGAGGTTTTGCTATGATTATTTCGTGTCTTAAATGTAAAGTTGTTAACAATAGGCAAGGCAAGACAATTTTATTTGTATAGCCCACTTTCAACACAAGACAATTTAAGGTGCTTTACATGATTAAAATTGGAACACAGCATAAATCAATTTGATGATTAAAATACAAGAAAGCAATTACAATACAATAACAATCAAGACAATAATTATATAAAAATTAAGGACAAGCAGGTAAACAAAAGCTTTACTTTATTCACTAACCGATCTTGCTGAAAAATCTCAATTCTTTCCATTTCTTTCACTAACTGATCTTGCTGAAAAAGCTCAATTTTATTTCACTAACTGATCTTGCTGACAAAGCTCACAGTTTTAATTCACTAACTGGTCTGGCTAAAAAGTTCACAGTTCTTTCCTTTTGAAAAAAATTAAATAATTTGTATTATTACACCTAGATTTCTGGCCTGGTTGGTAGTTTCTAGTTGGAGCTGTTTAAGCTGATTACTCATATGGAGTCAATCTTTTTTGGGTCCAAAGATAAGTACTTCAGTTTTATTTTTGTTCAGTTGGAGGAAATTATGGGACATCCAGTTCTTAATTTACTCAATGCATTTATTAAGAATTTGGATGGGTTCAACATCCCCTGGTGACCTTGAGATATAAAGCTGAGTGTCGTCGCCATAGTTGTGGTAGTTAACATTGTTGGTGGTTTAATTTGGCTTAGTGGGAGCATGTAGATGCAAAATAGGAGGGGCCCTAGGATGGAGACCTGAGGGACTCCACATGTGATTTCTGTGTTTTTTAGCGAGAACTGGCTAATTGACACACAAAAATTCCTGTTCTTGAGGTAAGATTTGAGCCAATTGAGTAATTTACCAGGGAGTCCAACCCAGCTCTCTAGTCATTCCAGTAATATATCATGGTCAACAGTGTCAAAGTACTGTGCTTTTGCCACGGTCAGTATTTGTACGGATGTCTTTGAAACTTTGACAAGGGCTGTCTCGGCGCTGTGGTGCCTACGAAAACCAGACTGATAAAGATCAAAGCGCTTTTTCGTTGTAAGGAAGCTGTTTTAATTGTCGGAACACAGCTTTTTCAATAATTTTACAGGTAAATGGGAGATTAAAGTTTGGTCTTTAGTTTTGCATCGATGTGCTGTCTAGATTCTTCTTCTTTAGTATTGGTTTAATAACTTCTGTTTTAAAGGCTTTGGGAATGATATCTGATAGGAGGGATGAGTAAATTATTTTGATCAGATCCGCGCTGATGGCTGGGAGGAACTTTTTAGAAAACGTTTTGGCAAGATATCCAAGCAGTGGGTGGCAGAGCTTAGATTGTCGATAATTTCGATTGATTTATCATTTGGAAAGTAGTAGTTTTCTCTGTATGGGTGTTAATTGGGCTTAAAGTTGGTATTGGGATGGAGCTGATTTACTGTTTGACCTTCTGATGTTCAAGATCTTTTCAGTAAAAAAGCTGGCAAATTCATTACAGGCCATTAATTATATTAAACTAGAAAATTTCAGGAAATTTAGAGAAGGGACCCACCACAAAACAACAACACAACAGCATATAAAACCCATCAGACCATAAGTCAAAAACTAAAATTAGCTAAAATGCTAACAAAGCTAGCATGCTAATGCTAACTAGCATGCTAATGCTAGCTAACATGTTGGCATTACTATAAACCCATTCAGTACAAAATATATCAAAAAGCTAAAATTAGCAAAATGCTAACAACAGCTAGCATGCAACAAAGCATGCTAATGCTAGCTAACATGTTGGCAATACTATAAACCCATTCAGTAACAAAATATAGTCAAAAAGCTAAAATTAGCTAAAATGCTAACAACAGCTAGCATGCTAATGCTAACTATCATGCTAATGCTAGCTAACATGTTGGCAATACTATAAACCCATTCAGTACAAAAATATAGTCAAAAAGCTAAAATTAGCTAAAATGCTAACAACAGCTAGCATGCTAATGCTAACTATCATGCTAATGCTAGCTAACATGTTGGCATTACTATAATCCCATTCAGTACAAAAATATAGTCAAAAAGCTAAAATTAGCTAAAATGCTAACAACAGCTAGCATGATAATGCTAACTAGCATGCTAATGCTAGCTAACATGTTGTCATTAGTATTAGTAGGATTAGTATGAAAATATACTGGAAAAGCTGAAATCAACTAAAATGCATACAAGTGCCATGTAGTACTGTGTATAACATAGAGATTTTGGTTCCAGCTTTCAAACAAAAAAAAAAATTTTTGCTCCACCTGGGAATCGAACCCACTACCTCTTGCATTGTATTCCTGTTCCTTAACAGTTACACTACAACATCAGTTACACAGCATGGAGTTTTAGGCAATATGATCTGTTGTCTCGTCTCCCAGTTTAGCTTTCAGCAAAGAAAAAATATATGCTGCGCCTGGAATCGAACCCAGTACGTCTGGCATGCCAACCCTGCTCCTTATCCATTACACCACCAAAGCCACACAAATAACAGTGAGTTTTAGGCCATTTGATCTGTTGGCTCGTCTCCAAGTTCAGAGTGTTAAACAGCTGCGAACGAACCTTTCCCATTCGAAAACTATAGCAGCTATCTGTAAAATTCTTGGAGTGTTAGCGAGATTTATCCTTTGTGGTTAATTATTTCAAAGCACAACTCTCTATGTTATTCACAGATGAAATGGTATAGGCAGACAGGGGGACTGAGAAAGACAGAGACATGGTCAGAAAGAAAAAGACAGATGGACTGACACATGGACTTGTTTGTAGTACTTCTCTCTATAGTACTGCATAGCTTTACCTCTGTATAAGTGGGGTATAATAGGCCTTCAATGTATATAGACTGTGGGATGAACTTTAGTGAACTCTGATCAAAGGTGCTCCGTTTCCCCAGCAACAAGTGTGAGTGAAAACTGCAGCAGCTGCAGACACTTTAGGTGATTAAGAGCTTCAATTTTAAGAAAAAACTCCAAAAAGTGCGCCGAACAAATCGTTCCCATTCGAAAACCGTACAAGGTATCGGAAAAATTCTTGAAGTGTGAGCGAGATTTATCATTTCTCTTCGTTCATGCCAAAGCAGAAGTCTCTACCTTATTCACAGTCCGAGAGGGAGCGAGAGAAAAATGACTAAGAACATCTCTCTGGCTGAGATAATCCTGAGCAGCCACAATGATAAACTATAGGAGAAAAGCCCTAAAACTGGGTTCCACTTTGAGCGATCTAGAGCTCGCTGAGAGAAAACCGTGCGACATAGGGAAATTTTGAAATGATCCTGAGAATCACAAAGGGCGGCTCTATTTCATGACCGAAAATCATGTCACTAGTGCGAAATATGTGGCCGTGACGTCGAGTTAAATTTTTATGAGGACCTTCCAAAAGTTCATCACTCCACACTCTGCTTAACGAGCTGCTCCACTCTAAAAATGTCGATTTGGGGCAAACTTTGGGTCGAACAAAGTCAAATTGTGACAAAACCGTAACAGCTATCGACATGCGGTCTTCAATGCTGAACACAGCACGGACGTGGCTACAATCTGGATTTCGAATGGTGTTGCTAAGTTATTGTATGGCTACACAGTAAATCTTCAAAAATAGTGGATTTTTCATGATTTTGGGCCGTTTTTCCATTCATTTCCAATGGGTGTTTTTGGGGGTGGTTCTTCGCTAATTACGTCGCCATGGTAACTCCAATCGCCAATAAAAGTAATAGCACACCTCACACGATCGAGCCGGTCGTTTTGATGTATATATTGTGGGGGTGCACGCTACGGTACGACCCGCATTAACGGTGAAAGAATAAAGAGTCCGTTTAGAAGTGAATAGTAATAAGGGACTGCCCATGCAATTGCATGGAGGCAGTGCAATACATTGCTTTGCAATACACCCCCACAGGATTTGCACTGCCTCCATGCATTGCATTGGGCCGTCCCTTAATAATAATAATAATTGAAGTGTACTAAATAGGATCATAAAAAAATCTAATAATCTATGTTCTCCAGCACAATATGACTTTGTTAATGCAGGTCCCAACTTGGCAAAAGAGATTTCTGTACCACGAGGAAATGATAATAACGTTTTAGATTCTGTTTCTTGTAAATATAACTCAATGTTTCTTGATGGAGTCTGTGAGAGTGATATTGTAGAAGTGGTGAATAAATTCAGAATAAAAAATCCATGGATTGTGACGACCTTGACATGACGTTAATTAAAGAAGTTCTTTATAGCGTCCTTCAGCCGTACATATTTTTAACAAATCATTTCAAACTGCAATTTTTCCAGATAAAATGAAAATTGCTAAAGTGAGCCCAATATATAAAACTGGTCATAAACAGATTGTGTCTAATTATAGACCGGTATCTTTACTGCCTAAATTTTCAAAGATTCTTGAAAAACTATTTGCAAACAAACTAGATTCTGTTATTGATAAATATGATTTATCGAATGATCATCAGTATTGGTTCAGAAGAAATGGCTCAACATCTCTAGCAGTAATGGAATTTATTAAAAATATTGCAACGGTTGCGGATGAAAAACAGTTTGGAATAGGTGTGTTCATTGATTTACGTAAAGCCTTCCTTGTGATAGATCATTCTTTACTTTTACAGAAATGTGAAAGCTATGTTTTAAGAGATGTAGTACAATTTTGGTTAAATAGTTAATTGAATAATAGGTTCCAATATTTGAGTATCAACAGTGTTGGGAAAGTTACAAAGAAACTGTAATATATTTCAAATTACTAGTTAAAATGTCAAAAATGTAATATGTTTGCATTACATATGTAACTGAGTTACATTACTTTAAGTTACTTCTGGTAAAATATCTTAAATATTTACCACCACTTCTCACCACCGTAACTTATGAATTTACATTTTACACAAGTGTCACACCACAAATACTTTAGTTTTAACACTATTTTATTAAAATTAAGTCTCAAGGAAGTCTCAACTCTTCCTTTGCAAGCCTTCTATTTCATGGTAATGTTTGTTAAACCTTATCAAAAGAAGGTGCTGAAAGTGCTCATCACAAAGATGGTTGACAAAGATGAGACTCCGATGTCGGAAGTCTTACAACAGATGGTTAGGAATGCTTACAAAAAATGCTTTTGTAACTTGAGTTACTGAAATTGTAAATGCATTACATTACTCAGTTACTGAAAAAAGTAATCTATTCCTGTAACATATTACTTTTGTAATGCATTACTCCCAACACTGAGTATCAATAACATAAAATCTAAACTAAAAAAAGTAACATGTGGAGTTCCGCAAGGATCAGTGTTTGGACCTAAGTATTTTGACTTTATATAAATGATATTTGTACAGCTAGTGACACTTTAAAATATGTGATGCTTGCTGATAATACAAACTTATTTTTCTCTGGAAAGGATATAAAGAAATTACTGAAAACAGTTGAAACAGATCTGATGAAGTTAAATAGATGATATGTAATTTAATTATTTAATATTATTTATTAAACTAATAAATACATTAATAATCATTTAAAGTAAAACAAAATGTATGTTGTTTGGAGGTAGTAAAAGTAATATTTAAATAAAATTGAATTTAAAAAATGCTGAAATTGAAAGAGTATATGAGACAACATTTTTAGGAGTAATAATTGATGATAAACTTTGTTGGAAGCCCCACATAGAACATGTGAAACGAAAATTGTCCAAGTCTATTTGTATTCTTTATAAAACTAGGAACTTTTTTTAATAAGAATTCCCTTTATTTACTGTATACTTCCCTTTGTTAGCCTTATATGAGCTATTGTGTGGAGATTTGGGGGAACACATACAAAACATATTCAGATTCAGTTTTCCAATTGCAAAAAAGAGCTATAAGAATAATAAATAAAGTTGGATATAGGGAGTCCACACACCAGTTTTTTTGTAGAATCATATTTCTAATATGTCATCAGACAGACAAGAATATAAAGTTAAGTGCATATTCTGTTATATTAAAGACTAAAATGAAAAAATGTACATATAAATCACAATATTACATAAATCATTTTAAGAAGAAAGAATTTTCTAATTCAGTTTGTTTTCAATATTATAGTAGTACTTACAGTATGTAATGAAGAAATGTATCTTACAATAAGGTAAAAAGTACTTCCAATGACAATTCATGGTGGTTACTATATATTAACTTGACCTCAAAATGCATCAACCAGCTCAACAGATTCAACAGATTACACTAGAAAACTGAAGTTTGTGTAGAAACAGGGTGGCCTCCTTTAATAAACTGTACTTTGTTCTGTTGTGTTTTTGGTTAAGATATATTTGGTCTTCATGCAGTGAGTTTTTTTGCGGTGGGTAAAGTATCCACAAATATTACTCATGTAAAAGTAATAAGTGGCATAGCAAAAATACTATTAAAATATTTTTTTTTCCCCCTAAGTTAGTCAGGTAAATATAACTGAGTAAATGTTATTAGTAAGTACCCACCTCTGCATTTAAGACATGTAAGAAAGTAGGGAGACACAGATGTTTATGAATGGAGTGAAATTTTAATTAAAGTATTAGGTAAATGGCCTGCATTTGTATAGCGCTTTACTCAGTCCCTATGGACCCCAAAGCGCTTTACACTACATTCAGTCATCCACCCATTCACGCACACATTCACACACTTAAGTGCAGGAGTAGAACGTTTTGCTGACATCTGCCGTCGTGTATGAGTAACTACAAGTTTATACATCTCTTTTTAATATATATTTTGATATTTTTTCAATATATTTTCCTGTAATCTTAAAAATCCTTTATTAATCTTCAGGCAGTGATATGTTATCAGAAAACTGGAAAAGCAACATTTCCATTTATTGTCCACCTTTTTTAAAACAAAAACTAAAGGAAATATGTGAATGTAAACAGGAACAACTCTTTGAAACTATGGAGAGTCAAACTTGAAGGAAGAGTTACAAGGAAAAAAGTGAGAGGGAAATACCATATAGGCCTATAGGTTTATATATCGGAGCTAAACCATATAAGATTTTAAAAATAAGAATATAATCTCTGTCTTTATGATAATTTCCCAACTGAGTAATTTATGTTTAAAAATAATATATTTTTCTAATCAACATTCAATGCAGAGTTCAATGTGCCCCACATTCCAAACAATTTTTCCCCTGTTTTTGTGATATATGAGACAACCGCTTCTCCCCATGAGGGTGGCATTGCTGAATCTGTTTTGGAGGCCTTGAGGAGGCTTGATAATAACGGCATCCCTGCTTCACTTTACTTTTATTTTCATGTGGACAGTGTGTATTAATGAACACATGTTTTTTGAAAACGTAATTATACAAGATTATAGCCAGGGCTAATTTCCATCTCTAGTCCCTTTGCTGGAAGTACCAACAACAATTTACATACGAACTACAGCCTGAATATCAAAGATTTACAATTATTCATAATACAGACGCATAACTCCTTCACATATAGCACAAACATCTTCAACCATAAAAAAAAAACAAATAAAGATTTTTCCATTAGTTATGCTGGCAGGATTGTGTTTCTAATAGCCATGACTATAACTGTTTGCTGAAGGAATCAAGAGTTCTAATTTCCTGAATTTCAGTTTGGATTATGTTCCAAGTTTCTGAGGCACAGACTGCAAACACAGTCCCTCCTGGAGCGTGCCCTTGTAGATCTGCTAGGGTTATTTAGTTTTGTTATTAATTCCTGTAATACAGTCGGAGCTAAACCATGTAAGATTTTAAAAATAAAAATAGCATATCTGTATTTAATGATAATTTATCATCTGAGTAATTGAAATTTAAAATGGATATTGCAATGGTGATGTTATGTGGGTTTTCTATCAAGGACCTTTAAAACTTGCTTATAAATTGTCCTGATCCTTGCTAAGGTGGTGTAACATGCAGATGTCCAGTTAAACAGAACTTCATGTGTGAAACAATCATGACATTGTTTGATGATTCGGATGTTAGGTTTTTTCTAATGTGTTTATGGAATTGTGCCCAGAAATTCCATAAATATAACTAAATAATTAAAATGCTTTGTCCAAGTCTGGAGGAAAGCCATCTGGCCCAGGAGGCTTATTTGCCTTTAACCTAGAGATGGTGCTGTTTAGCTGTTTATCAGGTATTGCAGCAGTCAAGACGTTATTCTGTTCCTCAGATAAAGTTAGTAAATAGCAAGAATTGAGAAATGCCCCAATGCATTGGTCACACTCTAATGGTGGTTGTGAATACCGATTTTGCAGTATTTTTCAAATGCCTCTAACACTTCCTCTTGCTTGTATTTCATAATATTCAAATCCAGATATTTTATTTTGTATATGGTTTTTTTGCTGTTTCTTTTTGCAACTTTTGAGCAAATATTTTGCAGATTGAGGGCCAGATTCAGAACATTTCTGCTTTACAAATACTATTCTTTTTTCAGTTTCCTGTGTGTTTAGAAGATTTATTTCATTACAAATGTTTGTAATTTTAATCAGCAAACTGTGGCTTTTCTTTTTAGTTGTATTTCAAGATCCTTGAGATTCTTGTTGAGGTCTTTAAGTTTTAATTGTTTCATATTATTTTATATTTATATATTTAATTGTTTTAATATGCACACCAAGATATTATTTTTCCCAGAGTAATAGCTCGGTAACAGCACACTATGGCTGAATCCTCCTCCCCTTTGTCATTTTCCCCTAAAAACAGTTTTATTTCCTTTCTCATCTGAGCCAAAAACTTTGGGTTATTTAAAATACTTGTGTTCATTCTCCACAATGTATGTTGGGGATTATCTCCAATATGCATTGTACAGAAAATAGGGGCAAGCTCTGACAGGTCAATAGAGCAAATATTAAAGCTATACATTCTACAACAACCTCTCTTAAACACAAAGAAATAATCTATTCTTGAGTGCATATCATGATGATTTGAATAGAAGCTATAATCGCGAGTCGAAGGTGAAAGTCTCTCCAAAGATCCACTATGCCCACATCCACCCAGAGATGTAGGTTTTTTAGTTCATGTTTAAAGGCTTAGACTCAGGACTCTTATAACTCATTTCTTATTCCCATCACTGGATGTTTTCTGTGATTGTGGTCACTTTCCTAATATTTTCTATTGTTCACACTGGTGCTAACATCTAGCACACAGCGCTGCTCTCCAAGCTCGCTGTAACAGACCATTTTTACTCACCTCTAACTCATGCTGTAATGCATAAAGCCCACATTCCCGCTGTCTCCATGACTTTTTTAATATAGTTGTTTTTGGTTTTTTTGGAGTTTTTTCAGAGAGTAAGAGGCCAAATATCCATCCAGCCATTAAGGCTTCTTCCTGTTCGTCTCCCATGCTTGTTTACACTGAAGTCACGTTTGACTATGTGAGATTTGGAATATTGAGCGTGAAGAAACTGAAAGTCTCCTGAAGAATCGGTTAGTGAATGGTGTGTTCCGTAATGTGCACCAGATGCTATAAGATCCGCAGAGAGAAATCTTGTGATTTTTTTTGTTACCTTCAACTGTGTGGTCTCTAAATCTGTGAACGTTTGAAGAATCCGTTAGTGTGTGCCAGCCTTTAGATCAGGCATAAACAAGTTGGATAACAGTGTAAGTGTTTTTTAATGTGGTAAAGGATGCAAACTTACAGGACGTGGTACGGGTGCCCCATGTTTAGAGGCCTCAGCCCGCGAAGTGGCTGTCCCGGTTCGACTCCCAGCTGTGGACATTTGCCAATGTCTCTCCCCCTTTGATATCTGTCCACTGTTAATAAAGGCCACTATGGGCACAAAACCTTTAAATAAAAAAGGATGCAAACAGATAGGGAAAACAACTAGGATGATAACTGATGACTGAAAGGTACGAAGACAAGGGGGGGTCTCATGAAAACAAACAAAAAATGCAGTGGACACGGCTAATATCTCTATATTACTGCAACTAAACAAAACAACACAGCTTTTCATTTACTTTGTTTTAAATTAATTAATTGTAGTATGTAAAATATATAATTTAACTTTAATTTCGATAGCCACACCCATGAAAGAAAATATATTTACATTATAGTATCTACCCTCACCACCTTTTCATTGCCCTACTCCTGTCCAGTTTCCCCCTGGCATCCTCTCTGCTCCTCTTTTGCCCAGCCTCATGTCTTGTTCTCTGCTCCTCTTACTCTTCTTCTCTCCTCTCTTTAGTCTCCACAGGTGGGATTTACTGCATCATGAGTTTATAGAACACAAGAATAGGTTAGTATTTATGTTAAATACAGCAATACAAGAGCAGGAAGTAGCTTGGGGAAAGCCAGAGGAGCCTTTATTAGCTCAAGAGCCAAATGGATCCAATAAGGTGAATGTAACACAGCATATTTTTGTGGCCTTGAAAAAAGGAGACGGGAGAGAAATATAATTGATACTTTTATGAATAATAGTGTTGAATGAAAGGATCCCAAAATCTTAAGGTGGAAGTTCACAAATTTTATAAGGATCTTTATTCGTCAAACTCTGGTAACGTTTCTTCTTTTTTAGACAGGATATATCACAACATTCCTACCATCAGCCCAAAGTTTAAGGACTTGTGTGATGCAGATATTGATATGTTTGAGTTAGATATTGCAGTTAAACAGCTCTCCTCTAGGAAATCGCCTGGTCAGGATGGTCTCTCATCAGACTTCTATAAACATATGAAGATATCTTTTTTTCTTTGCCATTTAAGAACATGTTAAAACAAAATCTCTGATAACCACTATGAAACAAGGACACATCTCACTGATTATCAAAATTCATCTAATTAAAAAGTACTTGAACAATCTAAGACCTATTACCTTACTCATTGTTGCTTACAGAGTTAAAGATGGCATCTCACAAATTATTAGTGTTTCGCAATCTGGTTTTCTCAGAGGTCGTTCTATCCATAACAACATTAGGATGATACTAGATTTATTAGATTATTGTGATAAAATTGAGGATGACAGTTTTATTCTTATCCTGGATTTTTGTAAGGCATTTGACCGGATTGATGCAAATTACATTGTATAGTTTTGGTTTTGGAGTTGCCTTTTGTGAAATTATCCAAATCTTATACAGCGACATAAATAGTTCTGTGTTGCTCTCCTTTGGTACTCGTAAACTATTTGATTTCAAAAGAGGTATTAGACAAGGATGCCCAGCTTCCCCCTTTCTATTTATTTTGGACGTCGAAATTTTTAGTGTTATGATAAAAAATTGTGAAGAAATAAAAAAAAAAGATATTTTAGGCAACCTAGCTATTATTCAACTTGCAGATGATATCACCATTTTTCTAAAAAATGAAAGGCCAATTCCTAAAGCTCCATGAGAAGTCAAATATTTTTCCAAAGCCTCTAGTCTTTAATTAGATATAAATACATGTTAAACACCAAGTGAAATATTTGGAGATTACCATCTCAAAATAATTTGAAACCCCTCTGAAACCCAACCTTGATAGTACAGTAAAAAAGAGTAAAACTATTTTAAAGACATGGTTGCAGAGAGATCTCTCCATATTTGGTAGACTACTGCTTTCCAAAATGGAAGGTCTGTCAAGAATCATTTATCCTGCTTACTCTTTAGGCATACCAAAAAATGTTATCAAAGAAATACATCAGAACAGTTTTAATTTAATTTGGAAAAACAGACATCATTATATAGGGAGGGTTAGGAGGGTGGTCTAAATGCTTTTGATTTTGACTCAATGAATGGCTCTTTAAAACTAAGACGGTTACAAAACTTTATAACTCATATAAATGCCTTATGGTTTAATCTCCCTGCTAAAATATTTTCCCATGTACGTGACATTCAATTGCTTTTACAATGTGATTTTGAACTCTCTAAACTTCCCATAAATCTATAAAAATTCCAAAACAAAACAAGTCCTGCAGTATTGAAAATTAATATATAAACATAATTTCACACCCCATAACACACCTAAATAGAACAACCAATATATCCTTATAAAAAAGTATTTTTACTTTAAAGACTGGGCTGATGAAGGAATATGGTCCACGTTGCATTTGATGGATGAATCTAGTAATGTCCCTAATTTTCCTGATTTCAATCATAAATATAATATAGCTTGTACAATCATACAATATCCTTATGTTATTAGCGCAATTCCTCCAGCTATTATTTGCACTGTAAAAGGTTTTATTTTATACATGTACCTTATCTCTGACATGCCCGCTTTAATGGTCCAAGACCGCCCCTTTGTGGACAAGAAATGTAACAACAAATATCTCAGCACTATGCTTACCATTTTCCCCTGACCTCTAACAAGAGAGTTAGTAAAGAAATCCACCAATCACAGTGTTAATCGTATCAGATGTAGTCTAACTATCTTCATTTTTATATTCCTCCTAAAGCAAAAGAAGTAAATTTTAAAACTATGAACAATATTTATCCCAGTAAAGAATTTCTGTACTCAAAATTCAATATTGGTGAAAACGACTGTACCTTTTGTTTTATGAATAGGGAAATTGAAGAACATCTTTTTTTTTTTACTTGTGTCTATACAAAATCTCTCTGGGATAGTTTTTGTTTGTGAGCTTCACATAATAATTTAAGTATCCTTTCTTTATCTTATACTATATCAAATTTGGAACTATTTTGAAGAACAAAGGAAAACAATTCACAGTTAATAACCTTATTATTTTTGCAAAATGTTTTGTTCACAAATACAAATTTGGAAACACTAAACCTGTTGTTACTGTTTTTGTGCAAGAGCTAGTCTCTCTCAGGGACATTTTAAAACTATGTAGTTCCAAGAAGGCAGTATGGCTGTATAATAGTTTGATGGTTATACGTTTTACCCCTGTGTGCGGCTCTCAACCTCATCGCAATCTGCTGGGTTCCTTACATAGGAAACTTTTAACTACCACTATATAAATAAAAGTGAATTGAATTATTGTTTTATAATGTGGTAAGTTTTATAACTTAATACATTCTTGTACCCTTTTTTTGTTTTTCTCATGCTCAAAACGCAGTTTTCTAATTGTAATGTAAGTCTGTCTGCTTTGTTTTGTCAAAAAAAAATATTTAAATAATTGTACAACTGTAGGTGGACCTTAAACATATGTCGATGGGGGAACACATGACGTAACAGTGCGCAAGAGGAGGGATGGAAATGGTTGTGGAAGGGATGGGGGGGGAGTGGGGGGTGTGGTGGCTGTAACTGTATGTTACCTTCAGTAGACTCATTATTCTCAATGATTGGCTGAAACTGCTTCACCATGCTGCTGCATTAATACCGGCACATTATTTACTGCAAGTGCACATTTGGCACAGAACTCACATGTCTGCAGCTTTTTGAGTAGTTTGGCGGGGTGAGTTGTACCAGCATATTCAGATGCCAAATTGTGTACTTGCTGCACAAAATTTGTATGGATTGGCAGGCCTGGACCTTGCTCAGACTGTGGTTTTGCTGCTTGAGTGCAAGTTTTTGCGAGCTCTGTTCTGACCACATGACCTCTAGCTGTTGTTGAGAGCATTTATTCCTTTGTGAAGGAAGGTCCTTGTTACACTCTTTTGTAGGAGTGTAGCTGTTTTTGATACTTCTAACTGAAGGAGGGTGCATTTCTTTTGGTTTGTCTCCTTTTTTAAAGGAAGCTGTTTTGTCTTGTTTCTCTACCTCTAGTAAAAGAGGTTGTTTTGGGTTGTTTGTTCCTCTTGCCATTTTTTATCTGTTGAGGTTGATTGTTCTTTCTAGCTCCTTGTAGTTGGCGAGAGACAACTCCTATTTTTCTGGACTCGAGTTTGCTTTTTTTTTACTTTTTTGTTTCCAGGAGGATCCAGCCACAGCATTTCTTTTCTGAATAAACTTCTTACTTTTTTACTTAAAACTTGTCAAAACTTGTTATTATTTTTACTAGGTAAGTGTGTTAGCCTACTTCTTGGTGGTAGGGTAAAGGGTGCTCATCAGATCTGACGGTCCAATGAGCAGATTGGTCTTGGTGGCCACCCTGCTGTTGTTCATTGTTATGGACCCATCTTAGTTTAGTTTAGTAAAAGTAGTACTTTTGGCCCAGTTAGTTCTTGAAAAATGGCATCCTTTGAACTGGATGGATTTGTGGCAATTCCTTCTGTTAGCAGTCTGGACCGATGTCATAAACAAGACTTAGGTCTAACTGCAAAGCTCTATGGTGTTCTAGTCTCATCCGCTACAGTATGCATTAGCATGAGCTGAAAACTAATTTGTTCAAACACCTAATTACTAAGGATTTTTTGTTAAGATCATGTGTCCAGGAAAGTACCAGGGTGTGTACTGAGGCTGAAGAGCCTTCTGTGTCTAACATGAAAAGAGCAGGTGAACCAGGACCTGAGAGTAAAACTCCAGAGAGACTTAGCAGGGTAAGGCTGTAACTTTGCCACATTATGAACCATTCTCTGTTAAATTCTCTGTTATCTAAGTTGGAAGCACGGTTAAGGAGGGAATTAGCCAGTCTACAGCTGGAGAGAGCAGAGGAGGACAGGAAGTTCCAGCTGCGACGAGAATTGGAGCTAAATCTCCTCAAAGCAGAGACGAGTATTAAACTTCTGGAGCTGGAATTGAGATAACCCTCCCTTACTCTACGTTCAGAAAGATATCCAAAAAATCCAGAGGCTAAATTTGATGTAAGGAAACACATTGTGTTAATACCAGTGTTCCATGAAACATCAGTTGAACGTCATTTTGGAACTTTTGAACGTGTGGCAATGGGATTAAACTGGCCCCAAAAATTCTTGGCAGTTCTGCTACAATGCAGACTGGTGGGAAAGCTCTGGAATCTTGTGTTTCCTATCTGTTACAGATGGTTTGTCTTATGACAAATTGAAAAAGAAAAACGGCTCGAGAGGTGGTAGATGCCTTTGAATCCATTTTCAGCGAAGGCCAAATACCGCAGAAGCTCCAGACTGATAGTGGGAAAGAATTTTTTAATAAAAAGTTCAAAGCACTGATGAAAAAATATGGTATTGTCCATTTCAGTACAGCGAGTGATCTAAAAGCCTCTGTTGTAGAAAGGTTCATCCGAACTCTGAAAACTAGAATGTGGCGTTACTTTACAGCAAATAACACTAGGAGATACATTGATATTCTGCAAGACCTGCTTGACAGCTACAACCACAGTTACCATTCAAGCATAAAAATGACGCCTACGGAAGTGACACCTGAAAACATAGATCTGGTTTTTGACAATCTTTTTACGGATCTACACCTCAAATAAGATCTAAAATGAAATTCAAGAAGGATGACATTTTCAGGATTTCGAAACTAAGGGGGGTTTTCGATAAAAAATATTAACAAACATACACAGATGAGGTATTTACAATAGCAGAATGCATACCACGTAACCCTCCGGTGTACAAGCTGAAAGACTTGGACGAAGTATCTATAGAAGGCTCCTTTAATGAACCCGAATTACAGAAAATGATTGTTTTTATCAAGTGGTAGAGATATTAAAACATTGTGTTAAGGGTGAAAAGCAGGCATTAGTCAGATGAAAAACTGGCCTGAAAAATTTAACAGCTGGGTAAAAGTCAACAATCTTAAAAAAGTATAAAAGACACGTTTGTTGTGATAAGGGACCTCACACCTGCTGCAACATACAAGGTGAAAAGATGGATAACAGTTTTTACATAACTATACCATCAAACACCAGTTTGGAGGTTTTTAAAGATAACCAATCCTCTGTTTTCCGAGTGAATTTAACACAGAATATAAACCTATCCGGTGACTGGGAGTTGGCCTTGACAGAAATCTCTTACTCTCATACATGGAATAATGTACCTGAAGATTCAGCATTCTTTGATTGGAAAAAAAAAAAGACGATGAAAGGAAGTTTGCCATAAGATTAGAGGCGGATATTACAGAGGACTCGTGGAGTTGAAGAGGGAGATTGATTCTGCCCTGAAAAAAATAGGCACAGATATATAATTTGACGTTAACCCGTTCAAAAAAATTGTTTAATTTCAAGCCAGTGGTCAGTGGCACCTCCGATTTCATCCCCCGTTGGCATACATAATCGGTGTGTTACCGGGGGAATGGCTCATATTTAACAGGAGAACGGCCACCTAACCCGCTGATATTAAAGCAGGCCTCCACCACCTGTATTGTTACAGCGATATAGTTACCCATCAGATAGTGGGGGATGCATACGCACTGCTTTTACGCACGCTGCCCATACAGGGGACTTTTGGTGACATCATCACACAAACTTTTAACCCCCTCAACTATGTGCCGGTTTCAAAAAAACATAGAAAACATTCAAATACAGATCAAAACGAATCAAAACATTCCTGTGAATTTTAGCTACGGAAAAACTATTCTGAGACCACATTTTTGACCCATCGAACGCCATATAACCCGACACTAGGCCTCATCAAACCTCACTCTTAACCAGACAGCGTCGATCAATCATCATTCCTGAGGAATTTCACCATGGCATCAGCCACATATCGACAAGACCCTCATTGTTTCGTCCATTATAATGTGAATCAAGCCGGTGGAAACCTACCTTTGCCCCGACCCTCTATGGAAAAGGCATTGCAGGTTTATTTTCACGCCTTTTCAGGTTTGTTTCACCGTTTGTCAGAAAAGGTATAGCCATAGCAAAGCCACACTTGAAGGCAGCTGCTTCAAACATAGCTTCCGATGTCATCAGTAGAGCTGTGATAAAAATGACCGCCCATCCTTAGCAGGAGGAGGGGGGTCAAGGTGGTTTTGGAATTGTTGTTCTATCCAGTAGGGGGAGAAAGAGACCTCCGGGTGACCGTCTGTGGACTGGTAGAAAAGTGAGGGTTGTGAAAAAGAAAAAGTCAGTTAAAAAAGGCTCTCGCAGAGAGAAGCAGTCAAAAAGGAACCAGGAGGACATATTTAAATAATATGCCATTTTTACATAACAAATCGACAGAATGCACATTGGCGGAACTGGGTTTATTTTCAGCCCCCACAACCCAAGTCTCTGTTGAAGATAAGATTTATACAGAAGTACAGCCCATCTCGGCAATAACCGATGGGGGGCCAATTGGATTATTTATCCCAGGATATGGTGAAAAATATTTAGACCTATCAGACACGCTGCTGTACCTGAGGGTGAAAATTACAAATGCAGATGGTTCAGATCTGGCCCGGGATACCGCCGTTGGATTAATAAACTACCCTCTGAATACCATTTTTAGTCAGTGTGATGTGACCTTGGGGGACCGCCTGATCTCGCAATCCAGTGCCACTCACCCCTACCGTGCCATAATTGAAACGCTGTTAAACTTTTGAGAACAATCTCTACAAATTCTATAAAGCTGTGTCTTCTATAAAGACACAGCTGGGGCACTCAACTCTATTGTAACAGCTAATGGACAAAACCATGGATTGAATTAAAACGCCCAATTTACAAGAGAGTCAAGGGAAGTCCATCTGCTTGGAACTTTACAAACCAACATCTTTTTCAGCGAGCGACTTCTTTTGAATGATCTGGATCTCAGAGTAAAACTGACGAGAGCCAGTGATGCGTTTTGCCTGGTTGGCGTGGGGGATACAACCTTCAAACTCAACATTTTAGGAGCTGCTCTTTTTATTAAAAAAATCACGGCGTCTCCAGCTGTTCGACTGGTGCATGAGACAGCTTTACTAAAGGCAAACGCTCTACCGGCTCTCAAGAGTGAATATAAAAACGTATTCAGTACCTGAAAACTCACACGTCTGCACACAGGAAAATTCGTTCCTGGGTGTGTTACCTAAATATGTGGTAATAGGTCTGGTTAATCTCCATGCATTTATGGGCAACCATGCGCTTAACCCATTCAATTTTCATCATAATGACATTGAATACTTGGCATTATGCAAAGATGGTCGACAGGTACTGGCTAAACCGTATCAGCCAAATTTTATTCAGGGGCTTTCTGTGAGAGTTTTATAGTTTGTTTACATCCACTGGGAGACATTTAAAAAACCTGCCTCTGAGCATAAACTGAGAGGAATTTAACTCAGGTTACTCTTTATTTGTCTTTAACCTGAATGCGTGCGAGGATTCTGATGCATTATCGCCGGTCAGCACAGGAAACATCAGATTGGAAGGCAGATTCAGATAGGCCCTACCCTACACAGTAACCCCGCTTGTGTATGCCTGCTACGATTCAGTTTTGGAAATTTCACTCAAAAAGAAGGGTCCTGGTAGATTATTATTAACGACCTGTTGAAAGATGAACAACCATGAAATTGAATCATTACTCCATAACCTGCTTGGGGACCTGTTTTGTGGTGTCTGGGCATCTGACCAGCTGCCGCTGCTCTCTCCCTCATTCCAACGGCCAGCATATTTCATCGTCACCACCCATCCATCTTACATGCCTGGAGAACACTGGCTGGCATTAACGTTAGAAGAGGGTAATTGTGCAACTTTTTTCAACTCCTATGGGTTACCTCCACATTTTATTCATTACCCGCGCAGTATGCTGGATTTTTTTAAAACAGAGATCATCCAAAAAATTGTACCATGATCAACAATTTCAAGACATACAATCGATCGTGTGTGGCCAACATTGCGTATTCTATCTGTGTCAAAGGGCCGCAAGTTCTGTAATAATAAATTAACTTTATTATTAAATGAAAGAAAACAGAGCACATGTTCTAGTTTATTTCTAAGGAGATAGTGTTACCCACTTGGGGTTTTTTGTTGTTTCACGCAGCCCCCCTTTTTAACCACCCCTGTTCCAACCAGGGGACAAGGTTACAGGATTTTTTTTTGCTTTTTTATCTTCTCAGTCAGTGACTCGCTGGTCATCTTGCTCACTTTGTTTGAATAGTTAGGTATTTTTGTAAAAGAGCCTCATATTTTCTGATTTTTTCATAAGGGGTTAGGCCGTTATGGTTTGATATGGCGTTCATGTCTTCATCAATATCACCCTGTGCTGTTTGTCTTATGGTGGACGAGCTTTCAAGCTGGGCCAGACGTCTCAGCGGTTGCGGTGAGACCAGAAACATTTTCTGTGCTTCTCGTAACATCATCTTCTTCTGCTAATGGCACCATCAATCAGCTCACCCAGGACCTGTATGACAGCGGCGAGGAGGGGAAATATCCCACCGGTCTGTGTTAATAATTGCTTTTGTTTACGTTTCAATCCGACCTTTTTATCAGCTAGTAATCTAAGGGTTTTCCTTTGTTTTTTCAACTTGTTATATGGCGATGATGATAGTTTTATATGCCCTTTTAACACATTTAAGGCAATTTAACACAAAGCCTGCAGAAAGTCGGGCGAACAGTGTATTAAGATTTCCCTTCGTTTACTTGGAGCGGAAAACCCTTCAGTAATGATGCGTTTCTTTTTAAACGTGCTGATATGATGCCTTACTTGGTTTTCGGTATGTAGACAACCGACAACTCTCCAGGAAGCAACCCCGTTCTTAGTCTAAATTGTTCTGGGCATGTGTGGGTGAGGTCGACAATTAAATAACCATATGGACTCTTTGTGGCATCAGCAAAACACTCCATAAAGTACCTGTGCTGAGTAGGAAAAATCTGTCGTGCTAAAGCAACCAACCTGTGACCTGTCCCGGTTTTTTTTTAAATAAAACCGTATAGTTACTGTTCAAGCTGATGGTTATTGTATGTTTCCCCTGATGGAATACATTCTGCGATAACATGGACACACTCATGTTTTTGTGATGTCTATATTGAGTAAAAATCTTGACGACTTCGGGACTTTCAGAAGCCTTAAACACCACATCATCTAGAATAACAAGGTGTGTCTGCTGGTCAGGGAATAGGTCCTCGTCTTCAAATGAATCAGGCAGTCCTTTTACAAATTTCACAAGTTTATTAATCTTTTGCAATTCGCTTTACATGGGTTGAAAAGATGTGTAGATCCAAACCACATTTTGAGGTACAAATTCCATAACATGTATACAATTTTCCAATACATTTTTCACAAACATTGATTTACCACATCCGCTTGGACCTGCTATTAAGCATGAAAAGGTGTTTTTAACCTGGTGTCAAAATTCACTTCATCCATTTTTTAAATGTTTTTTTTATATCCAAACATTTTACCGTCTGGAAAAAGATGCCGTTTATCAAACACAATCCGCAGTTTCTTATCAAATGATGCGCTCGTTAGGTGAAAACAGCTTTATCACGTCTAATGGTGTTTTGCCGTGTGCGTATTTCTCTTTTGTCATTCCGTAAAAAGCCCTCCACTAGATCTTTCACAATCAGAAACAAAGTTTACATTGTTCGGAGACTGAATATTTTGAGTAATACCCTCCACTTTTAGAACAGTTTTTTTTACTATGTCTAAACTGGTAACTATAACTCTTTGGACCGGCGGCAACAAACTCCTGTATTGTCTCCCCATGTGGCAATTCGTTAGTCAGATCCCTCAGGTAGTTACCGTCTCTTCATCTTTCCCTACGCGGAATATTACGGAATCCGTGTCCATTTAGTGAACACGTTCTTGCAGTTTTGACAGATAACTGTACAGTTCTAGGCGGGCGTACGCGGTTGTGAACGCTGCTATGAAAACATTGCCGGTGTGGTTTGGAGGGATGTTGTATTTTTTATTATACTTCCACTGCAGCAGAACGGGGCCTGTATCGAAAAAATGAACGTAGCATATGTTATGCAGACCGGAAAACATAAACTGAAAAAACTCCTCTCGTTACCTGATTATGGAGATCTGTGTCAAGTCGTTTCTCTGACCAAATTTCCCCCACAGACTGTTCAGACACAGTTTAGCAACCTGTCTTTTAGCAGGGTTTACGCTGATTTTTGAGGGTTCTAAACGAATATCCTGGTTTGACTCAAAATCTCTGATGTATTCGTCACAGCTTTCTTGATCACTGATGCCATCAGGGTAGCCTGATGCCTCCTGTTTTCATTTTAGAAACGTGTTTATGTAGTCTGTGAATATTGTGTTGCTTTTTCTTTCAAAATGCCACACCTCTATAATCCTGTCCACCGTGTACCCTAGTGTTAATGCTTCAATAAATTCTACAGTGACCCATACACCCTCTAAACACCTGTCTTTTTTATTATGTGGACATTATTCTGTCTGATTGTTTATTAATGCACATGTTCGGCAAAGGGTGAATACCAACTTTCGATTTATTTTTGCAGGCAACATAGGGAAATATAGACCCCTAGGTGGCGATACAACAGCTTTAATGAGACCACAATACTCTGTAGGTGCAGAGAAATTCTCTCTGATTATGACAGGATGGCTTAAATGATATTTTTTCGTCGAGTTGATAAATGGATACAGTGAGGTGACGTCCATATACATGACCTGCTGATCAGGTCATGTATATGATTCAGGTAACGTTAAAGGTGTGTCCATCCCTCTATTGTTCTGTTCTGGTAAAATATCTATTTCGTTTGAATCTACACAATTTAGTAAGGCAAGCTCAGCGTTTATTTAATCTAAACAGTTATTAGCTACAAAAGTATCTGGTTCTATATGGGCCGGAGAATTTAGACGCATTATTTCAGTATTTTGCAAGGATGGAATTTGGGAGACGGCTGCACGCAGATGCACCAGGCCGGGAGAAATGGTTTTTACGTTCGACTCGATCCTACTCGACTCACCGGCTTTGTTTGAGGCCTCGGGTAGGCAGCTGGTAGATGCATGGTTTAACCGTGAAATAGATTCATTAATTCTGTCTATATGTAACGAAAGATTGTTTGCATTTTCTAAACGGTTATTAGAAACGAAAGTTTCCGATTGTGCACAGCGCAGGGGATTCAAAAGATTTATTTCAGTATTTTGCAGGGATGGGTTTTGAGAGACCGTGTGCAAATGCATCGGGTCGGGAGAGACAGAGCTTACGGCCGACTTGGTCTGACCCGACTCGGCGGCCTTGTGCGGGTAGCTAGTGGAAGTCTGGTGCGGGCCGCTATTTAATTGCGTAATAGCTTAATTAATTCTGTCTAGATTTAACGAAAGATTGTTTGCATTTTCTAAAGGGTTATTAGAAACGTAATTATCTGATTATACAACCTGCGGATGGTTTGGGCTCGACATCTCGTTTTACTTTTTTAAATGATTATTTAAGGTTGTGGCTGACTAGGACGTCTTTTTAAAATAAATAAATGAAAAAATTGTACTCACATTTTTTCAATGAATTTAATACACATTCCTGTCATTTGATTCATGGTAATAATGGCTCTTTCCAATGCGCTGTGAATCCACAATGAACTGGTTTCTTTACGCCTTCTCCGCCGCTTTTGCACACCTCCTTGGGTTTTTCTCTCCTTCCGGGTTTTCTTTCTTATAATAAATGAAAAAAAATACAATAAACTTTAATAATAATGTGGCTGCAGAGACATTTTTGAAATTAATTAAATAAATGCGTTTAATACACACCAGACTGTACAGCCAGGGTTTGCGCAGCGAGTGGTTGCTCCTTGTCACTTCCACTGACTTCTGCGTGATATGAAAATACATGGACGTTATACAAACATAATAATAACTCTATATAAATGAATAAATAAATGCGTTTAACACTGACCTAACTGTACAACCGGGGTTTGCGCGGCGAGTGATTGCTCCTCGTCTCTTACCGCAACTTCTGCGTGATATGAAAAACACAGACGTTATGAATATAATAATAGCTATATATAAAAAAGTGCTTTTAACAATGACCATGTTTTCCTTCTCATCTGTGTCAATAATTACTACAGGATCTTCTGTGTGATATGAAAATGTTATTAGTAATATTAATTAGTTATATATTGAATAAATAAACGCTATTACCTGGTTGATTTTCGGGAGCTGGTTGGAGAATGGGGTAAGCCGAACCCGTTGCCTCCGGAGCAGCGAGATTGTCAGGGAACCCTACAGATTTAAATACATATTATTTTATTGATTTTTATATTTGACAACTTAATAGAGAATAAAAAAATTGTACCAACCCTGAGCGGTTGAGGAAAATAAGTTACTGCATCGTCAAAGTCTTGGAAAAAAGAAAAAAAGAATACAGATGAAATTATTATTTTTTTGTCTCTTTGTAAAAAAAAAAAAAAAGACACATTGCACATAAAAAGAACGGGATTAAATGCATACTTACCGACATTCTGGGAAAAACGATGTAGTTCACCCTTTGGGTCCGTATAAAATAAAAAATAAAAAAGTTAAATCGATGATTTTAAATTACAGAGGATTAAAATAATTAAGGTCACTCACCTGTTTCGAGATCATGGCTGTAGTGCACCAACGCCTTATGTACTAGAGAGAAAAACGTTCGTTTTTAAGCTGCTTTAAACCAAGAGAGTAACTATTTAAAAAAAAAAAAATTAACCAAATTGTCTCGCCATCCTCACGCAACTTTTGTTGAATCTATGTGTCTGCAGCTTTTGACGGTGGGTTTATAACGTTGAAAAAGCGCGTGGTAACAGGACGCTTTAATGGGTAAGATATACATATAGACCTTTCCCGCGACATGTCCGGTCCAACCACACTCACACACGCACAGACACACACACACACACACACACACACACTCTTGTTGACAGAGAACCAACTAGATGGAAAATATTTAGAAAATACCAACGATGAGCTTCTGTGGAAGAAAGAACATTCCCTTAGATTGATAACATAGTTTTTATGCTCCCGCGCCAAACAAATATGTTCTTAGTAGTTTTGTGCTTTTACTGATAAATTTAAACCTTTTAGGAACACAAGTTTATGTTTATATTGGATTCACAATTATACATTGCAGCTCAAAGAGATCCTTGCACCCTTGCTAATACCTTAGATGAATAAACTTTTGCATGATACAGAGAAAACACTCAGTGTTTGTAGCCTTTAGGGATATTTGACTGGATATTTATTCATTGTCGGCCATAAATCTTTAGTTGGTATGATGCCATTGTCAGTCCAGAAGCTTGATGTTAGGGTCTTTTTTATGTTTGGTGTTGAGGATCAAAATGGGGAGATGCATTTAGTCTTCAGAACTCATGTTTAATAATTAATAATAATCGGTAAAGACAGGAAACAGCTGACGACAATTAGACAAACACAGGGAGGCAGGGAGTGATGCAGACAGGGACGAAGTCACACCGTGACACTTTTTATCCACTTCATGCGTTTCTTTCCTCGCAGAAGCATGATTTGCTTCTCCTGTTCATCCCAAATTTCTAGGGATCGTGAAGAATTTATGCTATAACCCATGAACACTGGCGGTGCAACAGCCCCACAGCATACTGCTACCACTACCATTCTTAACACTTGGACCATTGTGAATTGCTTCTTGTGAAATGACAAGTTTTCTTGTCACTGTGGCCAGATAAGTCTATCTTTTTCTCCTCTGGCTATAAATCCTTTCCCCGGAAAGCATTTGGTTTTATATGTGTCACTATTGCATTCTCAGTGAAGCCTAAAGTTACTGATTTTGTCTTGCTTGGCTTGGAACCCTCTCAGTCTGTCTAACCTAATGTGGACGGTGACACAACAGCTCTTTCAATTTAATGGTAGTGTTGAGTCGAGGTTCTTTGGTTTTTCCTGAACAATCTGATGAGTTTCCTTTCATCTATAGTTGGGGTCAGATAGTTGCAGCTTCATTGGACACAAATGGGGGTTAAACAAAGACAGTGATCTCCAACATGAATGAGATATCTAGTTTTTAAAGTAAGAATGTTTAAAAATGCTCCAGAGAGAATGTCATAAGCTTTTTAGTTTCTCTGCAAACTCATAAAGAAATTTTATCTAAATCAGCATGCTTATATTCCAACCTGTGTGTATAATTCTAAACCATTTGGGTGAGAGAAAAATCCACCATAAATGCAAACTCCAGGATTTAGTTTTGTTATTGAAATTCCTCGAAGCTGTTGTTGTATTATCTGTTAATTCAAGGAAAAAAACAGTTTAGAAGTCATTATTAAAAATCTAAAATTACTCTTGCTAGCTATTACTGTATGTCCGCTTTAAGCACTTTATATCTCTGACTGAAAACTACTTTGATGCACCACGACAATGATTCTAAACTTAAAATAGTCCTCATATTCACTTCCGAAAAAGCAGCTTTCATTTTAAAAGTAAACAAAAATCAATTTGTGTATTTTATCCAGTAAAAAAAGTATTTATTTTAAAGGCTGCTAAATCTGTTTAATTGGCGCTTACTCACCAGAAAGAAGCTTCCACTCAGAAGAATCCAAGCAAAGCAGAGAGAGGAGAACCTCTCCATGGTTCCAGGTGTCAGCCACATTTATCTGAGCTTCATTCAGGATAAGTGACCTTTAGGTGAGCCCCACATAACACGATCAGCTCTGGAGCAGAAGCCCTTCTATATGCTGCTGCCTCCACTCAACGGCTTCCAGAAATGAGAGGTTCTCTCAGTTCTGGGGGTTTTCTTTATAAGGTATTGCTCTTCCTCACCTCCCCCTCTTCCTTTCCTCACACACACACGTTTTTCTTGAAATCCTATCAACGTTGCAGCTTTTTAATATCAGATCTGGCTCTCGGTTGCTCCGTAAAACTTTGGCCAATGTTTTTAAATTAATAAGCTGGTACTTTGTTCAAATCAGAATTAATGTACATTTAAAATGAGGAGGCCAATCAGATTCAATACAATTATGCCATCTTGTGGCCAGAAGTAAACATGCAGTCTCAGCTCAGATTGCACAGCTGAGACGAGGGTTAAGAGAGAACACGCATTCAAACTCATTCCAGAAAAACTCCAGGCTAGGATCTGAACCCAGAACAAGCTTGATGCAAGGCAACAGTGCTGCTCATAATTTTTATAGCTTGAAGAAAAACATTAGGAATCAGGGTTGTTATTGTTATTAATGAAGTATATTCTCTCTCATCAGATGTCTCACTTACCATAAATGCTATCGCTTAAGCCATAAAAGATCTGAAACTTGGTGCATTTAGGGTCAAGTTCTACTTGATACCACCACACCAGAGTGTTTATAGTTTAATACAGCATTGTTTCTTCTAGAATTATCGGTAAATGGACTATTTATATACTGTCTCTGTTCACATCATCTGACTTTTAACAAACTCTTTGTGGTGATTTACTATAGAGGGTTTGTTAAATATGAGAACCATATGACAGTAGTTTAATCCTAAAATCACTGACTGGAAACACTTAGATACTGCAACCTAGGTGTATGAATGAATGCTATCGTAGGTTCTTCCCAACAGCTGTTGGCCTCTGTAACCATCAGTGCTCCCAACAAACCAGTGAACATTTTTGCATTCCTATTGATTTTGCCATTTGCACGTTTTTTTATTTGTATTTGCCTTCATTTTTCGCAGTCCTCCATTTTTTGTTCTCACTATTCTGTTCTTTATTTTTGCACAAACATACAAATGCAATGATATACTTTCCACCTTAAAAATGCCTTGCTCAGTTGCACAACTCATCTTAATCTCAATAGGCCAATATAGGTTGTTATCACACAGTAATTTTTCAAAGAAATATTTAATTGTTGCATTGCTATGCAATATTGGAAATTATATTCAGTCCAACCAACCTAAATAGAGAACAAGATATCGAAATTGAAATAAGTGATTGCACTGGATATATGAACAGTTCACCTGCCGTGAAAAAAGTTTATCTTGCTCCACATGGAACTGAAATTCTCATTCAGTTGTGCATTAACAAACAGTGGGATTGCTGCAGAGGTTTGGGCAAGACACAAGTCAGAGGACCGGTTGTATCTGTGTATGGCAGCCTTGCTTTGGTCAGTGTGTCCGAGGCCAGCTGTGGCTATTAGGTAGCGTCCCACCATCAGCATGTAAACATGCGTGAATGATTGAAAGTAACACGCTTTCATTGTCCTCTGGCCAAAAAGCGCTCTACAATTTGACTCCATTTACCATAATTCGTTAACATGCTGCCAGCTCCCAGGAAGCACAATGCATTAAGTTTGGTGTCCAGGTCTGAGTTGATGCTGTCACTGGGATCTTTTTACCTGTACCTGTTACCAGTACTCCATGTGTAAAGTTAAACATTTTTACGCCTTTGCATAAAGTGTTCAGAGGACTGAAAATTCTAACAAGCTGACAGCCTTCAGAATCATTCAAACAAAGCGGTCAAAATGAAAAATATTCGTTTACTGCACCACTGTGTTGAGTATAGTTTCATGATGTGACTTTCTGTTAAGTTGAAATATTCACTGTTCCTGATGTTTGAGTTCAATGTGTGGATTTATTCTTGTTAAATTTTTGATATTTATATTAGTTGCTGGAAGGTCTCATTTGTGTAAGACACTATAAACTACTTATTTTATTTCCACAATGTATATATCAGATGGTAATGAAGTTGCTTAAAGTCCAAACATTTCAACATAAACTCAAGTAGAGAGCAACATGCGACACATTCCACCTTGTCTGGATTGCCAGAGGGGGAATCAAATAGATTTACCCTGATTATAGATCATTATTTTTGCAAAACCTCAGTATAACGAGGGGTTTGTGGTTGCCTGAGCAACTCCAAAGTGCCCATGGACTGCAAAGCAAATCTGAATCAGAAAGGTTCTATTGCCATTCAAGTTCACAGCATTAGGAATTTGCTGCAGTACTTGGTGCTAATATTGGCAAACACTTTTAAGCACGCAATGAATAAAATATAAAAATAGGGTAAATTATAATTAAACGCAAAAGCACAAGAATATGCAATTTGGAGAGGACTGAGATGCGTTATAACCATGTTACTGCAACATATAACCAGGAGGATGTGCTAAAGTAACAGTAAAGCGACTAGTGATAGATAAATAAATTGCAGATTATATGCTAAATTAGAAAGATTAATATATAAATCACAGTCCAAGGCAAGGCAACTTTACTTGTACTACACACTTTCAACAACAAGGCATTTCAATGGGTTTTGGGTGATTAGGAGATAAAGTAACAACAGTAAAAGCATAAAATACAACATTAGAGACACAATACATATGTGACACATTAAAATATATGGCATTCTAGCCATTATTAATCACTTACTCAAAAACAGCTTTAAACAGATGTGTTTATTGCTTTGATTTAAAAACTTTACAGTGGTCTGTAACTTTGTTCTAGGTAAGTGGAGCATAGAAACTGAAAGCTGCTTCTCCATGTTTGGTTCTGATTCTAGGGAAGATTAGTAGACTACAGTTGGAACCTGAGTGGTTGTCACTACACCAACCCCTTTGACCTGAGTGGTCTGGGGGGTTGGTGTAGTGACATCAGAGCTTCAACATACTGTGGTGCAAAGCCATTTATTGATTTTTATACTGGTAAAAGTATTTTGGAGTACTGTATATCGTCTTAGCTACAGGGAGCCAATGTATAAGGACTTTAGAACTGGGGTGATGTGCTCTACTTTTTTGGTTCTAGTGAGGATACGAACAGCAGCGTTCTGGTTCAAATGGAGCTGTCTGATTGAATTTTTGGGCAGATCTGTGAGGACACCTTTGCAGTAAATAATCAGACTAAAGATAAATGCAGTGATGAGTTTTTCTGAGTTCCTGTTGCAACATTAGTCCTCTAATCCTCGATATGTTCTTTAGATGATTGAAGGCTGACCTGTTTATTCATTTTATGTAACCCTGGAGGTTCAGGTCTGAGTCTGTTACAAGCCCTAGTTTATCTGCCTGATCGGTAGTTTCTAGTTGTCTAATTGAAGGTGTGCGCTGACTCTTCATTGTTCCTCAGGAGGTCCAAAGATAATTACTTCAGTTTTATTTTTATTCACCTGGTGAAAATTATGTTTAGATGGGTTTATACTTACCTGTTGACATTGTAATGTAAAGATAAGTGTCATCTGCATAGAGTAACTAATCTCATTGGTTGTTATGATCTGGATAATAAGTGCAAAACAGACAGGGGCAAAAACACAACATGGGTCATGTGAATGAAACAGAGGACTTGGTGGGGTTTTAGGGTTATTTTTCATGAGTACAACAGCAAATAGGAAGAAACTGTTTTTATGGCGAGAGGTTCCGGTCCAAATGGATCGCAGCCTCCTGCCTGAGGGGAGCAAGTTAAACAGTCTGTGTCCAGGGTGAGAAGGGTCAATGGTCCGACCCGCTCACCCCAGTGTGCTGGAGGTGTACAGGTCCTGTAGAGATGGAAGTCTGCAGCCGATCACCTTCTCAGCAGAGTGCACTACATGCTGAAGTCTCTGTTTGTCCCTGATGGTGACTCCAGCGTACATCACGGTGATGGAGGAGGTCAGGATAGACTTGATGATTGCAGTGTAGAATGGCATCACCGTCCAAATTAGGAGGTTGACTTTCTTCATATGTCTCAGGAAGTATATCATCTGCATGCCCTTCTTTATGGCTGAGGTGATGATGGGCTCCAACAAACATAATAGAAAGTTGGTAATAAGGATTTAGGTCATATGCTGTCTGCAATATGTTACACACAGATACAGCGGCTGAATCAATAGCCCTTCCTATTTCAAAATGGGAGATGGACTTGTCCATTTCACTTGACCAAAACCTCTGGTCTCAAATTTCACTAAGAACCTTTAAATTTCTTAAAAATCCTAATCTACGATTAATACAATATAAAATCCTTCATAGAGTGCATTATACAGGGCAACGGATGTTCAAGATGGGTTATACGCCGTCTGATACCTGTTTACAATGTACAAGCAATCTACCAGACAAGTATATTATTGCTCTTTAAACACTCAAAACTGTAGAAATTTGGTACCGGGAGTTGGTACCGTATCGATTCAGTGTCTGAAAATGTAATATCTCACCTGCCCCACAGTTGCTTGCTGGAGAATTTAGAGATGAAGTTTACCTTGGATACAAAGTCCTATTGCAATTATTTCACTACATCAGCCTATGGCATCGCTCAAGAACAATATATCATCTTGAATGGAAAAATAAAAATACTTGAGGGGCAATGTGTCGGCGGTGGTTGGCTGGCGTCGGTTCGCCCCTCTGTTGGTCCGGTTTCTTTTCTTCACCTTCTTCATTTCTCCCTTCTTGTCTCAGTTTAATGTCCATGACGTCAGGAAATTGAACCCACAGTAATCACTAATAAAGATTTTTCATACATATACATCAAGTGGCGTACTACAGCGAAGCTGTAATACTTTGCTTGGGAAAGTAAAACTGTTGGGCTTGTACTTGGTACTCAGACACCAATTCTGAGTAGCATACTGCTAGACAGGACACGTAAAAAAAAAAAAAAAAAATCACAAAAAATATTAATTTTAATTTTATATATATATATATAAAACAAGATACAGCGGCTCGTAGCGTTCCCTAGTTGTGCTTTTTTAATGTCTTGTGTGTGCAGTGCAAATCATACTTATTGTGTTTATCTTATTACATTACGGAGCTGCTTTTTGAATTTCATTGTGCCGACTACAGTGACAAAGTTTCTGTATTCTATTCTATTTTATATTATTCTATTCTATTCTACCATCTGTACTTTCTCACGTGTCCAAACGGTCTTGTTCAAAAAGTGTTTTGAATCATTCAGATACCAGTTTTCAAACCTAATTCGTGTTGCTACATTCTTTTTACAGAGAACTATTTTTCCTTACAACCATTTCAAACAAGTCATACTTGTTTAGTTTGTTTCTAACTTTCCTGTGATACCCCATTTCCACTAGTGCCAGTACAGTATGGAAAGCAACGCTTTGGCATGTTTCCATTACCTGCGTTCGTTCCGAGCCAACCCCTTTTTTTGGACCACCTCTGCCTTGCGACCCGAAACGACCACCTATGTACTGATTGGTCCGGTAACAAGATATCCCTCTCACTCCTACACAGCAGCGTAGGAGTGAGAGGCATACCGCTGATTGGTCTGGAGTTGTTTGTTTGTCTCAGAGTAAGCTATAGTTTAAAGTTTCAAATAAGCAACACACTACAGTTAACTGCAAGCAGCCTAAAATTAAAAAGAAATCAGTATGAGTCACAAATTATATAATCTTTAAACAACGTGGGGATATTGTAGGAATATATATATTATTAAATCCATGCATTTCATCATGTTGGCTGAATGGTTAATGTTGGTGACTCCTGTTTGGTTGGTCCAGGTTCACATCCAGCTACTGCAATGCTTAGTCTTTTTCACAATAGGTTCAGGTCCACAGACATTCTTCCTGGTTTCAGAAAAAACACTTTTTCTAGATTAAAAAAAAAATATATATATATATGTATATTATTTATATTTTATTTTTAAATTGTTTTAGGTTCGTGTTAGGCTTTGTATTTCAATAAATGAAACCAAAAACACAAGTTTAATGGCAGAGCAGTTCTTTTAATTAGAACATTTTCAAAACAATATTTCTTCTACTTATTTTTGTGTCAAAACATGATTCCCCTGGCTAAAATTATTAAACAAGGGCCAAACCTGTCTTATTTTACAGGGTTAAAGGTTCAGAATAGAGGGTGAATATTTAACACTAGAAACACTAGGAGGTAGGGCTGGGCTATATGGCTTAAAAAATTAATGTCTGATTTTTTAAATACCAAATCTGATCTTAGATTTTAATTCATTTTTTTACCTGATTTTTTTTTCGTAAGAAGAAATTGCAAGTGATAAAAAATCTTTTCAAAAACCTGCTTTTATTGCAACCATCCTGATCTGGAGCTGACTTGAATTAATGTCCAACTAAAAACAAGCTGCAAAAGTATCATTGTAAAACAAGATGGCTAGATTGACATCACTCTGAGCTATGGAAGTCTAAGTAGTAGTTTTCCAAAAATTTAATCTTCAACATCAGAAGAGAGATGCTTTTTACTGGAGCTTTTGTTAAGCTAAGCCCGCCCACGTCCTCGCCCACTACAGTTATTTTGAGATGGTAATGGAAACAGAACCTACCCGTTCTAGGCTGTACTGACCCTTTCCATTCTGTACCGTGATGGCCCTAGTGGAAATGGGGCACAATAAACCTTTACATCAAAGGCCTGTAAAACTCTGATGGAGATCATGGGTTTCTTCATCATCTTTCTCACGCCCTGATCTCGGGGTGAATTTTCCAACACATTAAAGCATTGGCAGCTTTTTTTTTAGCTTCTTCATTGTCTAAAGCAAAGATGGACCTCCAATTGCCTCTAAATGACTTTAAAACTATTTCCAGATTGATGCATCAAAGTCTAACCAATGTGGCATTGCATCAATGGTGCCTGTTAATACTCAGTCCAAGTAAATACTTTTAAAAAGGAATTTATACCTGATGAAAAGTTAATCAAATACTTTATTTAGCAGCACCTGTCTGGCTGCCCAGCTATGTGCTTGTTCCATAAGTAATAATCAGAATGAGGTAGTAAGTAGTTACATTTACTAATTTACATTTACTTAAATAACTTAAAAACTTTTAAAAAAAACTCACAACTTCTGGAATAGTTTTAATAGACAATAGTTTTTACTTTTACTTGAGTAATATTTTCATGACGCACGCTGCTCTTATTTGAGTAAAATTTCTGGCTACTTTTCCCACAGAAAGTAACTTTACTGAAAGAAACTAAATGCTTGTCTTAACCAGAAAATAATGATAGACACACAAACAGTTTGTGTTTAAGTGAGACCTCTTGATCATACACCATGTTCTTCATTTTAACAGTAATTTGTAGGGGCGAGGGAAAAAAATCGATTCACTTAAGAATTTTGATCCTTTGCCTAACGATTTTGAATTGATTTAAAAAAAAAAAACTATGTTCAAAAATGTAAATTTAAAGTAGAACATTCAGAAAATTATTTATCTTTTCAATACTATAGTGAATTAAAAGTCTGCAATCTTGAAGAATCTCAATTGAAATTTAATCTGCACTTACAAAAGAAATCATGAAAGAATTGAATCAGGAGAAAACCATATTGTCTCAGCCCTACAAATTGGCACTTTTTTTTTACCAATAGTATAGATTGTGAAAAGATTCTGAATCAAGAATCTGTTCTGAAACAAGAATCGATCTGAATCGAATTGTCACTCCATAAATCGGAATTGAATCGAATCATGAGTTGTTGTAAGATTCGCATCCCTAGTATTTTGTATTTGCTGAGGCTGTGGTGCCATATGGAGGTTGAGCGCAGGTACCTTACCTTGGTCTAAGGTATTCAGTCTCCATTGTAAGTATTTGTTTCATTATCCAAGACACCTCCAAGACAAATTACCAAGTCCAGTTGCATTCGATTGAAATTTCCTTGAGATAACCATGACCTGGATGAATGAGAATATTCACAGGCTTATTGGTTTCATTAGTATTTCTTTGAAAAAAACATTTATTTGGAAAACATTTTATCATCAAATTTGTTATTTTACAATTATGTCAAGTATTGCTATTAATTTGAACCTTCAGAATTTGCACATAACTTCATATTTTTGTCAAGTGACATAAGTTTTAAATTTTAAATTATGTTACATCTCAAAACAAGTAATCAAATACTCAATAATTGAGTATCCTTTTTACCAAGTACTTTTCACATTTCACAATTAAATACACCAATAAAATAATATATTATCCCATGACAATGCTAAAAATTGACTGAGATTGATTTAACAACCCATCTGTCAGTCAGTCTGTCAGTCAAGTCACGAACAGTTTATCATCTGATAATAGTGGCTGAGGTATTTGTGTTGGCAACCCAGTTCACACATGAGTCACGGTTCATAGCACTGAGCCAACAGAAACTGTGACTATATACAGGATCTACTGTATTTTTTGTTTCTTTCTCTGAAGCTGAAAAATGTTCCGTGTGTTCTCGATTGTACTTGGTAAAAAAAATAAAAAAATTAGACAATGCATGCCACCTTAATTCCTATCAACAATACAGAGATTTCCTGGTTCATGTACACTTCCTGCTCTTACTGCAAATCATTTGTGAAAGAAAAGTTTTGAGTATCACTTTATCAACGTTCGTGATTAAACATTGTTCCGCATTTGAAAAAAAGCCTAAACTGGCTTCATTGTTTGGAGGATTTACGGCAATATGACTCCACTTCTTGGTCAGCTGAGCCATTACTTTTACGTGGAAAAGTCTCCTTCAGGTTACTCGCCTTCATCTTGTGATTCAGGTCAAACTGGATTTGTTTTGGATAAACAGAAAACATTCAAAAAAGAAAGCAAAGCAGAAAAAAAATGACTCATATCCAACCTTTGAGTTGATATAAATCTGATGTTAATTTTTAGTTTAACTGTCCCCCAGCTCTTGAACAAACTGCATGAAAACCTGACCAAAAACTGTTAGATATTTTACATGAGGACTGAAAACCTAATTTATCACAGCTCACTTATGAAGGCCAAAGATTGAGTTATCATATCTGCTCCATCTTTTTTTTCTTTGCTTAGATTTTTTTCATGATAACTTTGTTAAAAATGGGTATGCCTAATGTATTGGTTTGTTTTTGCCATTGTGTGATGCTTCGTTGGTGTCTTTGTTTATAGCAGCTGTTTTTTAATCTCTGATCCCCCAATTAACTGCTGTACGACTGAATTCCTTTTGCTTCTAGTTTCCAATGGGAAAAGGCTGTTCTAGCTGACTCATCTTCATCTTATGGTTCAGGTAAAACTGGATAAGTTGTTTTCAAATAGAACATAGACGAATGGGTTGAAAATAAAGCAAAGCAGAAAAGAACACCACCATTTACTTTAATTTGGGAACCACCTTTAAATTTGTGCAAAACTGATGTTGCTTTTCCTACAATCATAATAAACAAGATTTTCAAAACTACAATAAACGCTAGCACAAAAACAGATTAGCAAAGGCTTAATTAGGAGCTTTACTGTTGGCACACCTTTCAGTGCTTGACCCAGATTGAACCAGTTTTGCTTTCATCTGCCTCAAGTCTTTCTGGCATAGATTCAACAAAATGTCTGAAACATTTCTTCAGAGATTTGAGTCTATATTGAAGTGATGATGATTTATATCATTTATTCCATCTCCTTATCTCTTTCAGCAACAGACCTTTGCTTGCTAGGTGCACGCAGGAACGTTATTGTAGTTCCTTTCTCCCAGCAGATATCAGACTCTTTAATCATCACTGCTCCCAACAAACTTACTGTTTAAATACCTCCAGTAATTTGCAGTTTTTCTCACCTCAGACATTTCTGCTGTTATGTTCACATTTCTGTTTGCACAGCTAATATGCTTCACTTTTGTAAACGGTTTTTATGACACAAATATATATGCGCATCCTGTAAATAGTTTTTTTTTTAAACAACACTTCTCAGTTACACATTCCTCAAATTTGAGCATGCAAATTTTATTTGGAATAACTGCACAGTGATTTATTGTTTCAATATTTCTGTATTTTCTTGTGTGATTTTGGATGCTTTATTACCTGTCACTTTGCTGCAGTTACAGCTGAATGTCTCCTCTGGGACGATATAGGGAGGATGATGCTTCTTTCGTGTTTATTGTTCTTTCATCTTACCCTACCATAAATGTTGCTCCTTTGCTCCTGACATTTAAGCTGGTGAGATAGACAGCAGCGATCGTTTGCTGATGGAGACCATCTGCTCCATTAACATGATGTGCATTCAGAGATGGTATTCTGCACACCTTGGTTGTAACAGGTGGACATTTGAGCGACGCTTTCCTTTCTATCAACTTGGAATCACTCTGTCCAATCTGCTCTTACAGCAACAATCAATTTTTTCATCCTGACAACTGCAACTAACTTTGCATTTTCTATTCTTTGCATTCTACTCTTTAAACCTAGGAGATAGTTGTGGATTAAAAAAATGCTATAATAGCCCTTTCTGAAACACTCAAACTTGCCAATATTGCAGTAACAATCATACCATGTTTTAAAATCTCAATTCTGTGGTTTTGTTTGAGATTCCAGTTATCTTCAACATGTTTAGATCCCTAAATGTTTAGCTGCTGCCCTCTGATTGGTTGAGACCCTGTCTGTCTTAACGACTGCAATTTTTTGGGTTTATCAAATGAAATGGCTAGTGAATGTGGACTTTATGTTGTTTTAACATTTTGTAGCCGCTCTATATGTTGGAGTTATCCCTTTTTAATGAGATATTCTTATCAGTTAATGGTTTGTGAACCTATTCTCTTACATTCTCTACACTTGTTGACACTGTTGCTAAATTAAGACTGCTATAAAGAAACAAACTAGTCAATTGAAACATTCAAATTCAATTAAATGGGCCATACTATGAGATTTTAATTTAATTGCTGCAGTTTGTACTGTAAAGTGTAAATTCCTTGTATGTTTGTCATACTTGGCCATTAAAGCTGATTCTGATTCTAATTAGGTAATTACTCCCAATTAAACACAAAATCATTGCAAATTCTTCCTTTTATTAGGACTACCATCTTTGATGCACCTGGAGATAAAATGAAAGTGGAGTAGGGATGATTTTGCATATTTTGCATCTTCCAGTCATTGACTCCTTTGTACAGGAACAAGCTGCCA